>CAUYLG010049976.1:0-12519 GCA_963573385.1 Cacajao melanocephalus | reverse complement strand
TCATGTTGAAATGTGATCCCCAATGTTGGAGGTGGGGCCTGATGGGAAGTGTTGGATCTTGAGGGCAGATCCCTCATGGATGGCTTAGCGCCATCCTCTTGGTGATAAGCAAATTCTCACTCTGTTAGTTCACAAGAGACCTGGTTGTTTAAAAAGAGCCCGACAGCCCCCGTCTCTCTTGCTTTCTCTCTTACCGTATGACACACTGGCTCCCCTTTGCCTTTCACCATGATTGCAAGCTTCCGGAAGACCTCACCAGAAGCAGTTGCTGGCACTATGCTTCACCTACAGGGTGCAGAACTGTGAGCCAAATAAATCCCGCCCCTCTTTTTTTTTTTTTTTTTGAGACAGAGTCTTGCTCTGTCACCCAGTCTGGAGTGCCCTGATGTGAGCTTCGCTCACTGCAAACTCTGCCTCCCAGGTTCAAACAGTTCTCATTCTCAGCCTCCTAGGTAACTGAGATTACAGGTATGCACCACCACACCCAGCTAATTTTTATCTTTTCAGTAGAGACAGGCTTTTGCCAAGTTGGCCAGGCTGGTCTTGAACTCTTGACCTCAAGTGATCCACCTGCCTAGGCCTCCCAAAGTTCTGGGATAGCAGCCGTGAGCCACCACACCTGGCCAAAATAAACCTTTTTTCCTTCTAAATTACCCAGTCTCAGATATTCTTTTATAGCAATGCAAAATGGACCAATACCCATGGAATCCTAGCTGAAGGCCTAGCTCCAATCTCATCTTCTCTGCAAAGCCTTCCTCAGCTTTCTGGCTCCTTTCCCTGAGGCCCTCCACTGGTTGGTTTCTAGATATTATATGTACCACTTAACAACTAGTTGAACATGTGATGACTATATGGGGACTTGCTTGAGTCTCTGAATCTTACTCTGAATCTGTCTTCTTATTTTTGTTATTCTCATAAAAGGCTTTCAATATAGGTGTATTGAATGAACGTTGAGAACATAGTACACATTTGATAAGTAATGATTTGAGTAGGCACTTGCTCCTTACCCAGTGGAACAGGCAAGCAGGCAAAGAGGAGGAGGAGGACACAGAGAGAAACTTTGCTAATGAGCAGGAATCAAACGTGCCGCCTCACAGCCTCCTGACTCCCTGCCTGAGAGGGTGAACCATAGGCTATTTCCCATGATTCCCTCTTTCTTTGATGACACAGTGGTTTGTCAGCTCTGTGGACTGGGCAGTTATGCAGCTGCCTTTCTTGCTTTCAGCAAAATGGTTGCTGGAGGACTTATCCAAAGCTGAGGAAAAACACCTGTGGGGACTGGGCCGGAAACACTTTAGTAGTTTGTCTTGGTGCATGCACCACCAGCAGACAGCCATTTGCCTTCCATTCCTGTTCTGCAACTGAAGAAATGCCGGGAGGTTATCTGCCTCCAGAAAGAAGACAGCCCACCTACCATCCATTCTTCTTCTCTCTCTCACCCTTAGTCTTGCCCCTGCACGTTCTGATTGTTGTGGTGACCACCAGATCCTGCAGAAATAAAACAGGCCTGGGTTCCTATGTGGCTGGGCTGTATTCTCCTCATTATCTAGTAAAACCATGACATTAAGGAAGCATCTATGAACTAATGAGCTCAGAATACCCATGCCTTTTGTCACCTAGCCCTTCCCCATCTCTGTGCAAATAGCTACTAGAACAGCCATTTTAAAGTGACTCCTATGTGCTGGGTGTTTTCCATACATGATCTCATTAGATCCACACAACATTCCTGCAAGATAGATACCTTTATCTCCATTTAACAATTAAAGATGCTGAGGCTCAGAGAAGTCAAATAACTTCTCCAAGGCTGACAAGCTAATAAGTGGTAGGGGTCAGATTTGAACCTATGGTGCAACAATTTTAAAGGCTATATTTTTTCCGTTATTTATATCATCTTGGAGACTACAAAAGCTGAACGTTACAGAGTCAGCCAATATCATAGCAGAAATTAAATCCAAGGTGTTCCGATTTCCAGGGAAGCCTACAAATATCCACCATATTGAAAGAACTGTTTGAATGGGTATATTTAATGTTCCAATCATTTATGACACTTAAAATATATGTCGATGCTACAGTTTGAAAAGGACCCAGAATTGGAAAAGTTGCCTGATTATTCATGAGTGTCCCTTGTCTCTACTGTCCTGTTGTCAGTGCCCCCTCAAAGCTGGATGCACCTGAGTAGAGATGCTTTCTTGTCACCAAAAGTCACACATTTACCTTTGATTCAGACCCTCTGCAGAAGGCAGTGCTTTTAAAATCTTCCCTTCTCGTCTTTTTGTTTGACGAAATATAAATGATTGTTTATTTCTAGAACGAGGCCAAATCCAATAAAACAATGACAGAGTTGTGTTTTGTTTTCTGGTCAAATTGACACCATAAAGTGGGTTTTCCTGAATGTTTCCCTGTTCCACTGGTGCTCTTGGCATTGTGAATAAACAGAGCTGGTGATAACATCCATCATAAGACTTAAGCACATCGAGTGGGTGATAAAGTCAACAAGAAGCTGAAAGCAAGATTTACCAGGGATAAGCTGCCAAGAGTTGGCTGTAGATTCTAAGTGGACACTGTGGCTCATTCATCTTCGCCCTTCAGCTTTCCACCCCAACAACATCATCCCTGCCTCAGCACTCATGACAAGAGTAGGAAAGAGAAGGAAAGCACAGGGGTCAAGTACAGGAGACAAATACATAGTATTGATCAGCCTGAGATAAAATGTAAAGACTCAGTAGTAAATTCTTGAGTACTGGGAGAGAACAAAGAAAATAGTTTTTTTAAGTAAAAATGAACCAACTAACAAACAAAGGTCGTATTCCAGAAGGGCAAGTAGACACAAATGATCACTGGGCTTCTTTTAAGCAGCGTTCTGTTTTCTTGTCCTAACCTATCTCAAACTGAGGAAGTTCTAGAGTGTATTGTTCAAAGACGTGAAATTGTTTCCTTGTATTATTTCCACTCTTAAATTTTTCTTGCCTCGTTTCAAAAATGGGTTAAAAATGCCCAGGTTTCCCTCAAGCATCTTAACGAGTTAGTCATGATTACAACTGCATCTTTTAAATTACCCAACCTGTTGAAAGGCTACCGTGAAAGGAGCTTCTGCAAACAAAATCTGGGCTGTGTTTTTTTGTCATATTATGTTGCAAAATGTGAATGAGGAGCTCCTTCCAAATGAGTAATTAGCATAAAGGCTGCTGAAGCAGAGGAGACTTAGGTGGGCTACTGTCTCATGGAAAATGTCGTTGTTTCTGCAAGGAATATGTACATTACTACGAAAGGAGAAGCTCTTTGCTAATCAATGTGAAAGAGCTTCACACAGTTCATGGCATATAATAAGTGCTCATAATTTCTTTGCTGCATCAGAATCCTGTCTGTAGTCTACTTCTCAAATAATCAGCTGTGGCGACCTCCGTTTCCTCACCATCCCGTCTCCTTGTGTTCCTTCTGTTATAGGAATTGCAGCCTCATCACCTACCACAGTGCTTCTTAACCCTTTTCTTTTCGTCCTTACCTTCCTAAGGAGGCTTTTCAGACATTTTTAAAAATTGCTCTATCTCCATAACATTTTGGTACCACATTGTGATGCTGAATTTTATGTGTCACCTTTACTGGACTAAGGATTGCTGAGATCACTGGTAAAGCATTATTTGTGGGTGTGTCTAGGAGGGTGTTTTTGGAAAAGGTTAGCATTTGAATTGGTAGAGTGAGTAAAAGATTACCCTTGGCCATGTGGGTGGGCATCACGCACTCCCTTGAAGGCCTGAATAAAACAGAGAGGTGGAGGAAGCACAAGTTCCCTCTCTCTTCTGGAGCTGGGATAGCCATCTCCTCCTGCCCTGGGCTATTGGTAGTGTTTCTGGTTCTTGGACCTTTATACTTGGATTGGGACTTACAGGATTGGCTTCCCTGGTTCTCAGGCCTTCTGACTTGGACGGGAGTTATAATATACCATTGACTTTCCCGGGCTTCCAACTTGCAGATAGCTGATCATGAAAACAGTTTCCATAATTGCATGATCCAATCTCCCGTAATAAATCTCTTTCTGTTTATCTATATACATGCTGTCAGTTCTGTTTCTCTAGAGAACCCTAATACACACAGATATATTGTGATACCAGTTCATGTGTTTTATATATATATATATGTATATATATATATATATCTGCACTTTGTACATTTAAAAAATTAAGTTGTTTTTTTATCCCCCAAGAATAATTCTCACTCCCAGTGAGACTGTGCAACCTATCAGACCACAGCAGACTGATTTATGATACAACAGAAGTAGATCACAGAAATAGATGCTAGACAAAATTGATTTGGGCAAAAACTGATGCAGATGTCAGGCATAGAAGTTTGTCTAGATCGGACTTAGTAAAGGTAAAGACAGACAGATGGCCATAAACGTTAGCTAAACAAGACACAGGTTGGAGAATACAGCTGACAGCAGTGTTGCTGGAAGATAGGAGGGCAAAGTTCAAGGCAGGCGGAGATGTGAAGAATTTGTCCACTGGGTCAGAGAATGCCTCGTATAGAGAAATTTCATCATCCAGAAAAGGTCCATAGAAGAGAAATTATTCTCAGGTCTGAAGCCAGACTTCAACGTTTTGCCTTTGTGCCTGAAGAGCCTGGACTACCCAGCCGACTGTGCCCTACTGATGAAAATCTCTGATTATTATAGGAGAACACATTATGTTGGCTCCTATATTCCCTGAGAACCACCTACGTCTCCTAGTACTTTGAAGTCATGGTATCAGATGAAAGAACGAAGCCTTCCGAACTGACCTGGAACTGTCCTGGGGTGTTCATGGCCTCAAGCATTCAAGCAGGTTGATCAGATATGAGGTCTGATATTCCTTTTCCTCAAGTCATTTATCTTCTGGAGATCCTAACTAACCTAACCTCTCCTAATCTAAAAGGAGCAGACCCAGGGTTCAGACTGGGCAGTCTCAAAGTTATGCTTCCTGAAACCATTAGGATCGCTTCATAGTCATATCCAACAGCCTTTCTCTTTCTCAGGCCTGCAGCTCACTGCATGTGCTGCTGCCTCTTACATTCTCCTCTTTAATTAGAGGTCAGCCACTTTAACTGCAGCCTTCATCACACTCTGCCTCTAGAGTCTTCTGAATGCTGTGCTAGAGGGTCTTCTCAGTCTCTTCCTTCCTCTTTATCTTTATCAAAGGCACCCTCTTAATCTTTTGGTTCCTTTCTATTTCCCTCCATGCTCATCTGTTTATATGTTCAGTTTAAGGTCATAAACATAGCTGAGTGCTTGCTATATGTCCAGAGCTGATATAAACAAGAACAGCCCTTGCACATTCTTGTGATGGAACAGATATGTATATAACTGAGCAAAACGCAATGTGAAATATGTAATAAAGATATGTACAAAATGTCTTAGGACCTCAAAAGGGGAAGTGATGAATTCTGTCTTGAGAAAAATAAAAGGCATTGCAGAAGGAGAAAATTGTGCTTTGAGAATGAATTAGGGATTTATGAAAAGAAAAGTTGGAGGAAGAGCATTACAGACAGAGAGATGAGGATGGGACAGGAACAGCATGACCAAGAAGGGTTAGAAAGTCCATGTAACTGGAGGGGATGTAGGCAAGAGTGGGCAGGGGGAGTGGTAGGCATCCACCCTGGAAAGTTAGGAATGCATCGCAGCTGTAGTCCCCATTTAAACCTACATGTCTAGTTAACATTCAAACGGATCACTGCACACCCTGGCACATTCATTTTTTAAAGAGTAAATTTAGCTCATACTGCTTACTATATACCATGTAACATGTTTGGTGCTGGTGATACAAAGATAAATAAGCTGTCCCCTCGAGAAATCAAAATATAATAGAGAGGTAAGGATATGTTTTAAGTTAATATGTGCAGAACAAGCTGACCCATGCAGTGATGGTAGTGTGTATAAAACGCAAAATAGAGAGCAGTTGGCGCTGACTAGAGCATGCTTCAGAGAAAAAGTGATAGCTGAGCTTTAAGAGATTAATTAGGGTTGGGTGATGCGGTAAGCAAAATAATCGCTTCCCAAAGATATCCACACCCCAAACTTGCAAATGTTACCTTACATGTCAACGAGTGCTTTGCAGATATGACTAAGTTTAGGGAAGATTAGATTATTCAGATGAGCTTGATGTAATCACAGGGGTCCTTACAGAAAAAGGAGGTGGGAGTGTCAGAGAAAGAGATGTGACAATGAAAGCAGAGGTTAGAGTGACAGGGCCATCAACCAAAAACAAAAACTGTGGTTAGAAGCTGGAAGAGGCAAAGAACAGAGTCTTTCCTCAAGCTCCAGGAGATATGAAGGTCTACCAACACCTTAATTTTAGCCCCATGAAATAGCCTCATTTCTGACTTCTGATCTGGAAAAGAGTAAGTTTGTGATAGTTTGTTACAGCAACAGGAAATGAATACAGATGAGAAAGCAGCCAGGGTGTTGGTGGTGAGAGCATTGCAGGCAGAAGGAATAGCATAAGCAAAGTCACAGAGGCATGAAATGGAAGGACATACTCTCAGGCCAGGGGTTGCAAGCAGTTTAGTGTTGCTTAGGTTTAAGAACCACAAGGTATGGAGCAGAAGAATACACTGGTGTGTAAGGCAAGTCCCCGATGGCATAAGGCCTGGTAAGGAGCAGCCCTACCATGGAGCTTAGGTATTGCTGAAGCTTAGAAGGTAAATCAGGAGCCATTTCATGGTTTCACACAAAAAAGGAAAAACATTGAATTTTCCATTTTGGAAGAAAAGCTTAATGGGAAAGAGCCCAGGGCAGGGAGATTGTTAAGGAGGCTATTACAAAGTCCTGGAGAGACGTGGTGGGGCTTGAACTAAAGCAGTGTGAGGAGTAGGCGAAGTTGGGGTAGTGATATTTAGGATTCAGAGTGACCGAATATGAGGAGCAAGGAGAAAGGGAAGAGTCAAGGATGACCCCACATTTCTGATTTGGACTTTGGTGAATGGCCACGTGTTTACTGACATGGGAAAAACTGGAAGTTCCTCCCTATATTTCTTAGACTCATATTTTCTGTATTTCTGTATCCAGTAGGCTAATTCACCCATCAGCCTATGTCTAGACAGTCTTTAAAGTCTTTCTAGCCACGTTTTCTGATTCTAGCCTTTCCCCTTCTCGATCTATTCTCCACCATATAGTTAGAACAACTAGTTGAATATTCATCAAATATTTATTTAGTGCCTGTCATGTTCCAGGTTCTGTTATAGACTCTGTTCATATCATAATGAACAAAACAATTCTAAAAAATAAGCTAGCTTACATTTAATCTAGAAGATTCTCATAGAAGGTAATTTTGGGTTGTTCCATCTCCAATTCATACCTTCTACAATCACTTCAAATTTCCTATGTCTAAATTTTCTGGTGTGTGCTCAAGCTCTCTGTCAACCTCCTCAACCTCCTTCCACCAAACAAACTGTAGGGACTCTTAACTTACAAATCGGTTGTGATCTAAAGCAGTGCTTTTCAAACCATCTGTGGGGTTAAATTTTTTCTTTTAATTTCTAAGCTTGTAGTCTAAGCGTCTTCCTGCATATGACTAGTCCACAGGTCATGCCATCTGTGACTCACTGTGAGAATTCCACAACACCCAAACCAGTCCATACCCTGCTCACTGACATTAGTCTACTGACAATGTGCTTGTATGTTATAGCATTCTCGATTTGCTCTAAAAATTTCTTAATGTTTACTCTCAATTTTAGCATCATCCATATACCACATTGGAATAATTAGTAAGTCCCTTACTAAAACAATTTTCAGGGATTTGGAACACATTTTTTTATAAATGCCTAATGGTATTGTGATCGCATTTTTTTACTTTTTATTTTTTTCCTTCAACTTTTAAGTTCAGGGGTGTATGTGCAGGATGTGGAGGTTTGTTACATAGGTAAACATGTACCATAGTGGTTTGCTGTACAATTAATCCCATCACCTGGGTATTAAGCCCAGTATCCATCAGCTATTCTTCCTGATACTCTCCCTCCCCTCACACCTCCCTCTGACTGACCCCATTGTGTGTTATTCCCCCCATGTGTCCATGTGTTCTCATCATTCATCTCCCACTTATAAGTGAGAACATGCACTTTTTTGTTCTCTGTCTCTGCGTTAGTTTGCTGAGGATAATGGCCTCCAGCTCCATCCATGCTGCTGCAAAAGAAATGATCTCATTCCTTTTTATGGCTGCATAGTATTCCATGGTGTATATATATACCTTTTCTTTATCCAGTCTGTCATTGATGGGTATTTAGGTTAATTTTGTGTCTTTGCTATTGTTAATAGTGCTACAATGAACATACATGTGCATGTGTCTTTATAATATAATTATTTATATTCCTTTGGGTATATACCCAATGATGGGGCTACTGGATCAAATGTTACTTCTGCCTCTAGCTCTTTGAGGATTTGCCACACTGTCTTCCACAGTGGTTGAACTAATTTACATTCCCACCAACAGTATAAAAACATTCCTTTCTGTCCACAACCTCACCAGCATCTGGTTTTTTTTTTTTTTTTTTTTTTTTTACTTTTTAGTAATAACCATTCTGACTGGCATGAGATGGTATCTCATTGTTGTTTTGATTTACATTTCTCTAATGATCAGTGATGTTGAGCTTTTTATCATATGTTTTTGGCCACATGTATGAGTTCTATTGAGAAGTGTCTGTTTATGTCCTTTGCCCATCTTTTAATGGGGTTGTTTTTTTTCTTGTAAATTTGTTTAAGTTCCTGTAAACTCTGGATATTAGACTTTTGTCAGATAAATAGATTGCAAAATTTTCTCCCATTCTGTAAATTGTCTATTCACTCTGATGATAGTTTCATTTGCTGTGCAGAAGCTCTTTAGGTTAATTAGATCCCATTTGTCAATTTTTGCTTTTATTGCAATTGTTTTGGCATTTTTGCCATGATTGCTTTTTTTCTTTTTCTTTTTTTTTTGCTTGCCCATTGAAACCTGTATTGGTCATTCTAGCTTATGTTCTTCCTGTAAATAGACCTTAGACTATGTGGAGACAGGAGATGGAAGAGCTCTGGGACTACTCTTTGGTACACCATCTTCCTTTAAAGAATGAATACTTCCGACCAGGCGCGGTGGCTCACGCCTTTGATCCCAGCACTTTGGGAGGCCGAGGGGGGCGGATCGCGAGGTCAGGAGATAGAGACCATCCTGGCTAACAAGGTGAAACTCCGTCTCTACTAAAAACAGAAAAAATTAGCCGGGCGTGGTGACACATGCCTGTAGTCCCAGCTACTCTGGGAGGCTGAGGCAGGAGAATCGCTTGAACCTGGGAGGCAGAGGTTCCAGTGAGCTGAGATCGCACCACTGCACTCCAGGCCGGGCGACAGAGCAAGACTCCGTCTCAAAAAAAACAAAAACAAAAAAGAATGAATACTTCTTATTGTCCTCTCTTTTCCTTGTTTTTCTTTTACTTCTCCTTAACCCATCCCATTTCATGCAAATTAAGATTAAAATTAATGTGAAAGACTCTCAATTTTTTATCAAGTTCTTGCCAGAGCTATTGGAACCACTTCAATTTTACCAGCCCTAAGTAGATGAAGCTATTTAGCATAGATCATACTTGCAATTCAACCTCAGGCTTATGAACCGGCTGGGACTGAAAAAGAAAAGGAGCCTTTTGTCTCTGATTCACTGGCTCAACTCTGGGGCTGGCTTATGTTGGACTGCCTCCAGCCCCCAGTGAGTATGTCTGCAGCCTTATATTACAGTTTTTTCAGGACTTTTAAAAAAATCCATATCTTTTATTTGATTTTAACACTACAAATTCTTTCTTCCTGTGAATAAACTCTTTTTTCTGTGGCTCTCATGACTCCACATTGGATTTCTTTGTTGTCTCATTCTCCTCTCTCTCCTCGTTAACCAAGGGCCTCATCCTAGACCACCTTCTCTCACCCTCACATGCTCTCAGATGCTCTCATCCTCTGCTATGGAATCAGTTATTACCTAGAGAGACTCATGACCTCAACTCTTTCCTAAGTAAGAGGCACATAATTTCAACTGCTTTCTCAACATTTTCACTTAAATATCTCCTAGGCATCGGAAACTCAACTCGGTGTTATTATTCTGCCTTCCATATCAGGAAAACGCCATCTGCTTAAACATTCGAGATAAACACTTGGGATCATTTTTGACTCCTCATTTGCCTTCATTCCCCATCTTCATCTGGTTGCCACTCACCATGCCACAACTGCTGTGTTTATTTCTCCATTCTCATTTTCCCCATCTCCGCTGCCTTGCCTCAAGCCTTCATCAGTTTTTACCTGGGCCATTCTCAGTTCTCTGAACCCTCAGATCAGCAATGTCCCACCCAGACTCTGAGTTGCAGTCCCATCACTGCATTGTCCTTTCTCTCTGACAAGCACATCCAATCATCCCAAGTCTTGATACTGACCTTCGAAACTCTTCTTTCCGTAGCTCTTTGTAATACAATCAAAACTCCGATCTCAGCATGAATTGCCAGGCCTTTTCACACACAGCTCCTGACTGAATTGTAGCCTTTTCTTCTAATTTAACAATAACAACAACAATAACAACAAACCACCACATCCTGCAGCCCATCCTCTCAGGTATCCTCAAATTTCCCAAACCTGCCAGCATTTCTGCCACTTCTCAGGGCCCTGTAGCTTTGAGCATTCTATTCTGGTGACCAGCTATGAACCAACCCCTGCCCTGCCCTGATGTTCCTCTATTTGGTATACATGCTTCAGCTTCCAAGGCAACTCATCCAAGCACAGTTCACTGCTCCTCCCATTACATTACCACAGCATGATGTAAGGGCCTCTGTGGGTGGTTCCTTCAATGCAGGTTGTTCTGAGCTAGGCACTGAGCTCGATTCTAGGGGTACAAAGATAAAGATGGCCCTTACAAAGACGGCTCTTAAGGAGCTTATCTTCAATTAGTAGAGGAAGACGTAAGTGTAAATGGCAAGTACATTTACGTATTTTAAAACAATCAATGTTACAAAGCACTGTAAGTGCTGTAGGAGAAATATGGGCAGGACACAATAAACGAAGGAAGGAGTGGTTAATTCTACCTGTGGGATTGGAGGTGGGAGGAGAGAAACGAAGGAAATCTATTATAAGGGAGATAACCCTCCTGGAGGGTAATGAGAGGAGATCCTTCCAGGCAGAGAACAGCGCGAACAAAGGCCTGGAAGGATGCAAGAGCGTGCTATATTTAGGGAAAAGCAATTGGTTCTCTATGGCTAGATATTCAGTATCAGCATAGACCCAGTTAGACAAGAGGCTGGGGAACAAGAGGAAAGCTTTACCTTATAGGCAATAAGGAGCCACTGCAGGGTTTTACACAGGGATAGATACTTGACCATTTGTAGTTTCAGAAAGCTCATTCTAGCAACAGGGTACAGAGTATAATAAAATACTGAGGGTGGTCTACATAAGTACTTTTCTTATTGGATTGTGAACTCCTTGATGTCGAGTACTGTGGGTCTTTAATTTCTATCCTTCCAGTGCCTAATACACATATTCGTCAAGCAATAAGAGAAAGGATCTCCAGCCTGGCCAACATGGTGAACTCTCGTCTCTACTAAAAATACAAAAAACTTAGCTGGCCTTGGTGGCGGTGTGCCTGTGGTCCCAGCTACTCAGGAGGCTGAGGCAAGAGAATCATTTGAACCCAGGAGGCAGAGACTGCAGTGAGCCAAGATTGCCCCGCTGCACTCCCAGCCTGGGCAACAGAGTGAGACTCTGTCTCAAAAGAGAGAGTGAGAGAGGATCCACGATGCTGGTGCTGGAACATGGGTCTAGGACACAGGGAAATGGAGCTCTGGGCCCGGCTGTGCCAGCTTGGCGAGGCATCAGCAAGTCACTCTGTGCTTTTGTTTATCTGTAAAATGATGGCCTACACAAGATCATCTTTCAGTTCTCTTTTGCTCTAATGCTCTGTAATGGCATAAAGGAGGTTTCTTTTTCTTTCTTTTTTTTTTTATTTGCAGTCAATATTTGGTAATACAAATAAAAGTTGACAGAGGTGAGTGTCAAGAGCTGAGAACACTGTGAAGCACAGGTGAACCGAAAGGTTACATAAGCCATTTTCTGAAAAGTGGGCAATGACTCTGGTTAAATTATTCACACAGTAAAAGAATGCATTTTTCCTGTTATGGGAGTACAGAATTGTCTCCTCAAATGTTTATTCCTTTTTAAAGGAAAGAAACAGAACTTGGACTATTCTTCTTCTTCTTATAAGCCTTTAAGTTTTCAAATACATTTTGAAAACATTAGGAGCCTGAGAGACACCCAGCAGTTTTGTCCACCTTAAGTTAGTTCTTTATTTATTAATTCAGTATAGTACACAGATCTCTACCCAGTTCTCTGAGTCCCTTTCATAATTTTTGTCTGTCTATAACTGTTTGGTAGAAAAACCCCTACCTCTCCCCTCCCTCTTGATCTCCACATCCGGGAGACCGCCTATAGACCTCAGTCTGCCTGGTAACACTGAGCAACCAATCATGGCCCAGCCTTAGCCCGCCAAAGCTGAGCCA
>CAUYLG010049975.1:0-88950 GCA_963573385.1 Cacajao melanocephalus | reverse complement strand
ACATGGCGAAACCCTGCCTCTACTAAAAATGCAAAAATTAGCTGGAAGTGGTGGTGCGCACTTGTAATCCCAGCTACTTGGGAGGCTGAGGCAGGAGAATCGCTTGAACCCAGGAGGCAGAGGTTGCAGTGAGCCGAGATCGTGCTACTGCACTCCAGCCTGGGCAACAAGGGTGAAACTCCATCTCAACAACAACAACAAAAGAATGTCTAGGCCGGGCGCGGTGGCTCACCCTTTCATATCAGCACTTTGGAAGGCCGAGGAGTGCGGATCACCTAAGGTTAGGAGTTCGAGATCAGCCTGACCAACATGATGAAACCATGTCTCTACTAAAAATACAAAAATTAGCAGGGCATAGTGATGCCCACCTGTAATCCCAACTACTCGGGTGGCTGAAGCACAAAAATTGCTGTGAGCCGAGATCGCACCACTACACTCAGCTTGGGCAACAGAGCGAGACTCTGCCTCCAAAAAAAAAAAAAAAAAAAAGTCTAGTTAGAGAGCCAGGGAGGCGGCGCGTGCCTGTAATCCCAGCCATCTTTGGCTACTAGGGAGGCTGAGAAGGGAGCACCGCTTGAGGTTAGGAGTTCTAATGAGCTATGGTCTCGGCACTGCACTTAACCTGCGAGACCCAGTCTCAAAAATGAAAGAAAGTTTAGTCGGCAGCCAGCCAGGCGGCAGGCTGGGAGGCCAGTTCAGAGAGTGTCGTCCCAAGGCCGGAGGGAAGGGGCTGTAACCTCCAGCCCGGAGCTGATCCGAGGGTGGCGGTGACGGAGACTCTCAAGCACTACAAAGCCGCTCCCAGGAACCCGGGGCCTCAAGGCTGGATCTGGAAGAATCGGAATGAAGACTCGAGTCCGGGGGGACAACTGCGCTGTGACTCCGCCGCCGGGACAGCCTTCCAGAAAGCGGACTTCTCCGGCGGAGACGGAGGGAGCGAACCAAGGGCCCCCATCCTGCGCCAGCCAGGGGCAAGCGGAGCCTCAGTTGCTCCCAAACCCGCAACCGCCTCTCCTTCCTCTCCTCCTCCACAGACTTTCACTTATTTACTTATGTGTTTTTAGCCAAGTAGCTGTTTCCCGCTAAGAGGCTTCCTAGATCTTTCGCCGGCTGTCCGCCCCACCTGTCCGTCAGCACAGGGGCCAATGAGCGGCCGAAGGCAGCGCTGTACCCCGCCTCTGAGCTGGCAGCCCCGCCCCCGGAGCCTAGGGCTCCGGGCGCCTCAGGCCCGCAGCTGCTCGCGTCTGAAGGTCGAGAGTGCCACTGCGCATGTGCGAGCGTCCTGCGCAACTCCTATCGCCTGCTTGACTGAGGACTTGGGCAGGGAAGGCGGCCCCCGCTTTCCCCTACACCCCGGCCCCACGTGGGGTGGCCCCAACCCGCAGGGAGCGGGCGGAGTCCTGGCCCTCGAAGCCTTGTCACCTGGCGCGCGAATCCGCCAGCGGAGACATGTCTTTAAAGGGCTTGGGTCGAGCCCAGTGGCTCACACCTGTAATCCCAGCACTTTGGGAGGCCCAGGTGGGTGGATCGCGAGGTCAGGAGTTCAAGACCAGCCTGACCAACGTGGTGAAACCCCGTCTCTACTAAAAATACAAAAAAAATTAGCAGGGCGTGGTGACGGGCGCCTGTAATCCCAGCTACTAAGGAGGCGGAGGCAGACAATTTTGCTTGAACCCGGAAGGCGGAGGTTCCGGTAAGCCGAGAGCAGGCCACTGCACTCCAGCCTGGCGACAGAGCCAGACTCGGTCTCAAAAAAAAAAAAAAAAAGGTGGGCATGGTGAGAGAGGGGACTTTTTTTTAAAGCTGTTTAGGAGACAGGATTGAGAGAACCTGTTTGCTTGGGAGAGATGTCTATATATAGATATATTTTAGACAGAGTTTTGCTCTTAGCCAGTTGTGGTGGTGGGCACCTGTAATCCCAGCTACTTGGGAGGCTGAGGCAGGAGAATTGCTTGAACCCAGGAGGCGGAGTTTGCAGTGAGCCAAGATCGTGCCACTGCACTCCAGCCTGGGTGACTGAGTGAAACTTCATTTCAGGAAAAAAAAAAAAAAATTAGCTGGGCATGCCTGTAGTCCCAGCTACTCAGGTAGCTGCCTGAGGCACAGGAATCACTTGAGGCCAGGAGGCAGAGCTTTCGGGGAGGTGAGATCATGCCACTGCACTCCAGCCTGGACAACAGAGCCAGATCCTGTCTGAAAACAAAAACAAACTTAGCCAGGCGTCGTGGTGGGCACCTGTAATCCCAGCTACTTGGGAGGCTGAGGCAGGAGAATCACCTGAACCTGGGAGGCGGAGGTTGCAGTGAGCCGAGATGGCGCCATTGCACTCCAGCCTGGGCAAGAAGAGCGAAACTTTGTCTTTAAATAAATAAATAAATAAATATGTTATCAGGTGAACAGCTAGGAGTAGAACTGCTGCGTGAGAGTCTATTCAGCTCAACTAGAGAATGGCAAAGTGGTTGTACTAATTTTTCTTCCCACAGGCAGCGTAGGAGAGTTCCAGTTGTTCCACGCCCTCAGCAGTTCTTGAGGTCGTCAATGTGGCTGACCATTCTGGTGAGTGTGTGGTGCAATGGTACCTCGGTATGGGTGGAACTTGCGTTTCTGTGTCTATAAATGAGGTTAAACACCTTGTGATGTGTCAGCTGGCCATCTGGATATCTTCTGTGAAATGGCTGCTCACATCCCTTGCCTATCTTCTCAAAGTGTCATTGTTTTCTTTGCTCATTTAAGATTGGAAAACACCCGGAGTTGATTTTGACATTTACTGGGAGGTAGGAGGTCATGATTCATAGTATTCCCTTTGGAGATTCAGTTATTCCAGCACTGTGTATTGAAAAGACTGTTGTTAACCCTCTGCAAGCCATGTTTATCATAAATCAGGTGTCCATAATTGCCGCGGTCTATTTCTGGACCTTCTGTTCTATTGTCTGTTTCTTGTTGCACAATACTTCACAGTTGATAGCTTTAAAGTTTGATATTTATAGGCCAAGCACTATCTCCCAATTTGTTCTTCATTAAACATCTTGGCTGTTGTTTAATGATTAAACACAAATGGTAGGAACAGTATGTACAAATTCTTCACCTAAGTCTTAAAAATAGAAAAGCCGGCTGGGTGCAGTGGCTCACGCCTGTAATCCCAGCACTTTGGGAGGTCAAGGTGGGAGGATCACCTGAGGTTAGGAGTTCAAGACCAGCCTGGCCAACATGTGAAACTCTGTCTCCACTAAAAATACAAAAATTAGCCGAATGTGGTGGTGCATGTCTGTAATCCCAGCTACTCAGGAGGGTGAGGCAGGAAAATTGCTTGAGCCAAGGAGGCGGAGGTTTCAGTGAGCCGAGATGGTGCGACTGCACTCCAGCCTAGGCAACAGAGCAAGACTCTGTCAAAAATAAAAAATAAAAAAAGAAGTTGGCAGCACTGTTCAATACAGTAGCCACCAGCCCCTTTGTGACTACTGAGTGTTTGAAATGTGACTGGTCTGAACTGCAATGTGCTGTAAGTGTAAAATACACAATGGTTTTCTACAATAAAGGGTGCAAGATACCTAATATTTTTCCTGTTGATTGCATATTGACATGATAATTGGGGGGTATACTGGATTAATGAACTCTCTCTCTCTCTCTCTCTCTCTCTCTCTATATATATATATATATATATATAGTTTTTTTTTTTGAGACAGTCTTGCTCTGTCACCCAGGCTGGAGTGCAGTGGCACGATCTTGGCTCACTACAACCTCTGCCTCTCGGGTTCAAGCGATTCTCCCACCTCAGACTCCCAAGTTGCTGGGACTACAGGCATGTGCCACCATACCCAGCAAATTTAATTTTTGTATTTTTAGTAGAAACAGGGTTTTGCATTGTTGACCAGTCTGGTCTCAAACTCCTGACCTCAAGTGATCTGCCCACCCAGCACTCCCAAATGCTGGGATTACAGGTGTGAGCCACTGCGCCTGAGGGTCAGGAGGCAGAGGCTGCAGTGAGCTGAGATCTTGCCATTGCGCTCCAGCCTGGGCAACAAGAGCGAAACTGTCTCAAAAACAAAACAAAAAAATCTTTATGGTCTTGCTGTTAGGTTTTCTGTTATGTGTAAGCCAAAGGATTCCTAGCTGACATGTCATCCCTGAAGTCTCAGCTTTAAATGTCATTTCTCAGGGAGGCCCTCCTGAAACCCCCAGATCAACACATTCTCTAACACTCCCCACTGTCCCTGGGTACCCCTCATCATACTTGTAATTATTAATATTTGTTGAATGATGGTCTTTGTCTCTGGGCTGTTTGCTCCGCAAGAGCAGAGACTATGACAGGCATCCCAGAGCCTAGCCCAGTAACAGGCACAGGAGCTGCTAAATAAATAGCAAAAAAAAAGAAAATCAAAGGATTGAGAGCAGAGGTGGAGGGAGAAACAGGATGAAAACTGTGGAAGGTGTGAATTGAAATATGTGCAGTTGGGCTTCCGCTATCACATGAAAACTTAAAAGCTTAATGAATCCTTAAAGAAGGGTTGGAATGCCCATTGTGGGAACTGGGTATGAGTGTTTATCTGGTACAGTAAGAGCTGCCAAGTACCGTTAAAGGCCCAGCTGGGATTAGAAACCATACGTGTGCATTGGCAGAAACCAGCAGAATTAGCAGATTTCCTCTAGCAGTGTTCAGCCATCTGGGTGGGGGAGAGAAGCTGGGTAATTAGGTCAGCCCCAAGATGGCGGCTTGGAGGGCAGGCTGCTGCTTTTTGTACCTTTCTCAGATGAAGTAAATGAAAATAGATGTGGAATTTTGTTTTCCTTGTCCCCAAAATGAAACCCTGTAGAACTCAAAGGTTTGCCCTTTGGCTCCAGACTGGAGAATATCCGTAGGCTGAAGCATTTACCCCCAAATGTCTTCCCCTATGGCATGCTTGCCTAGGGGGGCCCAAGGACAGGCTTGTGGGGATCTGTGAATTTCCTAAAGTATGTGCAAGATGCTGTGTGTCTGTGTGTGTGCATATTTTTAGGGTGAGTATCTGTAGCTTCCACCAAATTCTTCAAAGGGTCTGTGATCTGGAAAGACAAGAGCCCCTGACTTGGGTCAGCTCGTAGCCCAGGCCCTCGATTCAGTGCTGTGGATCAGGGCCTGACTGATGGGCAGTCTCGTCCCTGCCTATTGACAAGGAGCAGCGTGGCACAGAGGTAGATGTGCAGAGGCCTGGGCTGCACCACCTCAGGGAAGCTACTTAGCTCCTCAGTTTTCTCTTCTGTAAAATGGGAATGATAATCCCAGTTCCTTATTTTAGAGGGCTGTGAAAATTAGGTGAGATAATACATGCAAGTTCTTAGGCCCTCCTAGGTACTTAGTAATGGCTGGTTTTTACTATGACTAATAGGACACACAAGAACAAAGGCTTTGAATGGGGAGGCAGCATCTGGGGGAGCACAGTTACACTAATTTTGTGCAAAGCACATCTGATCATTCTCTCCCTTCTGATACTTACTATGTGGTCCCATGCAGGTTCTTTTTATTTTTCTTTTGAGACAGAGTCTTGCTGCGGCCCAGGCTGTAAGGCAATGGCGTGATCTCCGCTCACCGCAACCTCCGCCTCCCGGGTTCAAGCCATTATCCTTCCTCAGCCTCCCAAGTAGCTGGGATTACAGTGTGGGCCACCATGCCCAGCTTAACTTTTTGTGTATTTTGTAGAGATGGGTTTTCACCATGTTGGCTAGGATGGTCTCGAACTCCTGACCTGGTGATCTGCCCGCCTCAGCCTCCCAAAGTCTTAGGATTACAGGCATGAGCCACTGTGCCTGGTCTGCAGGTTCCTTAATCACTCTGTGCCTCGGTTTCCTTGTCTGTAAAATGGAGATAACAGCAACTGCCTCATGGGTTGTAGGGACTCTGAGGGCTCGTGCTCACTAAGTGCTGGTGATTATTGTGACTTTTACCGCCCAGGGCCGGCATGCAGGCTCCTCATCTTGATAAGAAAGCTCTTCCCAGCAGGCCTTGCCCCACACTGAAGCCTTCACAACCCAGCAGGCACCTTCATATGCATATCTGTCTCCAGTGGCTCTATGGGCGGAAGCTCCGAGCACAGGAGACAGGGAGTGACCAAACGCAGGCCCGCAACACCCGGGCCCTTCCTCAGAGTATTCCCTTCCAAGAGCGCCCTCGCTCTTCTTTTCCCAAGTTCTACCTGTAGAAATCTCGCTTTTGGTTCAAAGCGGAACTCCAGAAACCACATTGTCCCTAACACCTTCCTAATTCCTCTCATCCAAAGCCCCTGTTCTGGGGCAGTCGTGTGGCGTGCGCAGTTTGCAGGAACAACACGTCCCAGTTCCCTCACTGCACAGCAGCCTCTGGGGACAGGCCTGGCCCAGTCCTGTTCATTTTACCACATCTGTCGCCATCTTTGCACAGAGAATGCCTTTGGTAGAGAGCTCCTGAACAAAGGAAATGAAATACTCAATTTTTCTACTATTTCAAGGCATTCACACATCTAAGGGAAGGGAGAAAGAATCCCCAAATGACTAATCTGCCCTGTAGACGAAGAAACTGATTATACAAATGGACAATGGCCATATCACATATAAAAATACAACTCTCACCCACAGCCTGCGATCACTTGCCGGGGAAACTAAGTCATTATCTGCAACAATTAACCTGGGAGGTCTTCCTGCTGTAAGTCAAGCTTGCAAGAAGCCAGATTACTCTCTCTACTGACAATCCAGGAAGCTAAACAATAACCAACAGCGTCTGTAACGATCCGCCCCAAATGGCCAGAACTTGATTAGTAACTGACAGTTTGCTTAATTGTGTTCCCACTTGCAACTTAGGACCAACCAGGGAAAGCCAAATATGTACCCCTAACCAAGCACACAGGATGCCCCGCTTCTAGTTAGCCCACCGGCAGCTTCCCCACACCAGCAACAGCCTCCAATCGGCGCACCCGAAGCCTTCCCTGTCCTCAGCTGCAAAGCCGTCCCACTCCTCTGCCTGCCTTCGAAGCTCTGTCAAAATGCAAGTGCTGGTGGCTGATGCCCTTGCTATAGCAAACTCAGAATAAATAATCTTTGCTTTTTTAAAGTTGGTTTTTCCTTTATTTCCACAAGACCCAGAAATGAAAGCATAGGGAGCAGAGGCTGGGCCGCCCTGTCAGTTCCCTCGTTCCCCTGGAGCGGAGCTCCGAGCCCGGGAACCCCAGAGTTGGCTACCACACTGGAAATACTGATGAGACCTTTGGACTCAGCTGAGCTGGGGCAGGAGAAGCCAGTTGACTCAGATGAAATCCTCCAGGCATAAAAATCACAGAAGACTTTTTGTTAGATGCTGGTTGGGAGGGAGTGGCTCCAGAGGTCTGGGGAAAGGGCAGGCCTGCTGGCATTAGGCGGGAAAGGCAGCAACTTTGCCTAGAATGGGAGCCAGGGGTTGTCAGGACCCACCTTGGTGGGACAAAGCATTGAGTCACGATTCTTATCTCACCTCCACTATGACCCCTTCTTCATTCCACAGATGTTCAGTAAGTGCATAGCGTCTGCGCCAGGCCCTGTTCTGAGATGACAGGCAAGGCCGCCAGCGCCGTGGAGCTCGCCCCCTAATGGTGAAGACAAACAGTGAATGACTAAAGAAAAAGGTAACTTCAAAAGTGGAAAGTGCCCTGAAGAAAATAAACGAAGATAGTGCAACAGAGAGAAAGGGTGCGGGGGGTGCGGACGCACTTCCATTCCTAATGCTGCTTCTCGGGGGGAAGGTGTCTGTGCTGACATCCCCGTAGCCAGAGGAGACAGCGATGCAACTAGAGAGGAAGAGCTTTTCCAGGCACGGGGAACAGCTTCAGCAAAGGCCACGAGGTGGCCCGGGATTGACATGTCCAATCAGCAGTGTGGCCGGAGCAGCAGTGACAGCGCCGGGATGAGACCGGGGAGGAGGCTCAGGCCCGAGCAGACATCAAGGGCCTTCTCGGCCACGTCGAGAGTTTAGATTTTATTTTATTCTAATTATAACAGGAAGCTATTGAAGAAAAAGGCACTGAATGTCAGGGCCTTAGAAGAGCCGCCTTGCCACGCTCCTGTCAGAATCACAGCAGAGGGCGAGTGTGGGTGTTGGGGGACGGCCTCGAGGGGGCGGAGTGTAGATCAGCCTCACCGCTGTAAGCCACAACCCCTTGCTGAGTAGGGCAAGATGAGCCACATGGCGTGTGGAGACCCCGAAGCTCTATGCTAAATGTTTTTGTGTATACCTGTCTTAGAGAGAGAAACAGAGTTTTTTTGGTTGTTGTTTCTTGTTTTGTATTTTTGAGATGGAGTCTTGCTCTGTCACCCAGCAGGCTGGAGCACAGTGGCATGATCTCTGCTCACTGCAACCTCCACCTCCCGGGTTCAAGCAGTTCTCCTGCCTTAGCCTCTGGAGTAGCTGGGACTACAGGTGGCATGCCACCACTACCTGGCTAATTTTTGTATTGTTAGTAGAGACGGGTTTTTGCCATATTGGCCAAGCTGGTTTCAACTCCTGACCTCAGGTGATCTGCCCGCCTTGGCCTCCCAGAGTGTTAGGAATACAGACCTGAACCACAGCACCTGGCCTTTTATTTATTATTTTTTTTTTCCAGATTCTAATTCCTAAGCAGTAAGAACCCAGAGCTTTTATCAGCCTCTCAGGAGAGTCTCTGTGACCAAAAAGGAGAATATTGACACATGCGCTTCCGTATGCAATGGGGGGGTATTTTAATAAGGACAGAGAGATGTGGCCTTGGAGGCAGGCTGGGAGCAGGATACGTGTCGTGGATCCTGTTTTACTCTTGTTGACCAGGCTGGAGTGGAATGTCACAGTCTTAGCTCACGGCAATCTCCGGCTGCCAGGTTCAAGCAATTCGCCTGCCTCAGCCTCCTGAGTAGCTGGGATTACAGGCATGCACCACCACACCCAGCTAATTTTCATATTATTAGTAGAGTTGGGGTTTCGCCATGTTGGCCAGGATGGTGTCCAACTCCCAACCTCAGGTGATCCACCTGCCTTGGCCTCCCCAAGTGCTAGGATTACAGGCGTGAGCCACTGCGCCCGGCCGCTTTACCTGTTTTTAAAATCCGGTGCAAATGACTGACGCTGTGGACGAGGATGGCGTGGGGAGGAAGGTGCTGAAGTCTCGGCATGTTAGGGACCTGGGGGGAAGCCCTTCCCACCCTTAACCCAACCTTCTGGGCCAGGGCAGGGCGGTGACAAACCCACTGTCAGATCCTAACCCAGGCGGCCCCACCCTACCCTTAACCTGTGCTCACACGCCTTGACTCTGAGGAGCTGGTCCTGAAGAGGCAGGGTGCAGGAGGGCGGCACCTCCCCTAAGCCGGAGGAGACTGCAGCTGCCCTGCAGGTGTGGGCTGCACTGCTCTGCAAGAGACCCCCTGGAGAGGGACGCCCTTTGCCCAGGCTACTGAAGCCACTGTCGTCCTGCGCACGTGCCCGAGGCTCTTCTGAGCCCCGCACTTCATGGAAAGAGCCCCGCACCCTGTTGGCCCCAACAGGAGCGCTTTGCTCGGACCTGGGTTCTTATGAAGGGTTCAGCCCCAACGTCTTGGTTGGTCATTTTGCTTTCAGTCAAAGTTCACTTCACTCTGCCTGGTATCCGTGCTCAGGCCTACTCAGGAGATGAGACCGAGATAGCAATGTCCTCTCTTAACTCTCACCAGAATCTTGGCTGGAATTTACTTTGCCTCCCACAAATAGGCTCTGGCCTGACCTTCAGGACCCATCTGTTCTCAGCAATCAGCCAGCCCCTCCTGGTGTTCAGATCCCCAGTAATCTGGGGCCACGAGCCGGGGAACAGAGTCCACTGGTGATGACAGGTCCCTGGCAGGATGCAAAGCGACTGAGGGCCTCCTGGGCCAGCACTTGGGTAAACCAGAGCACAGTTCTCCTCTGCTTGGGAACAGTTGGGGCCGTTGCATAGCTTCCTCCTGAGGCCTTTGAAATGGCCTCCTCTGAGGGATCAGAGCACAGTCACTCCTACTTGTGTAAACGGAATTTTAATGCCAAATCTAACTTGATGATTTTTTTCATTTTGAGACTGTGTCTCACTTTATTACCCAGGCTGGAGTGTAGAGGTGCGATCTTGGCTCACTGCAACCTCCACCTCCCAGGTTCAAGCAATTCTCCTGCCTCAGCCTCCCAAGTAGTTGGGACAACAGGTGCCTACCACCACACGCGGTTAATTTTTGCATTTTTAGTAGAGACAGGGTTTCACCATGTTGGTCAGGGTGGTCTGGATCTGCCCACCTTGGCCTCCCAAAGTGCTGGGATTACAGGCATGAGCCACTGCGCCCTGGCTCAAATCTAACTCTGAATTAAACAGTAATATCAGCCAATATATATGGGGGACTTACACTGTTCAGTTATGGGCTTTTTTTTTTTTTGGAGATAGAGTCTTGCTCTGTCACCAGATGCCAGGCTGGAGTGCAGTGGCACAATCTCGGCTCACTGCAACCTCCACCTCCCAGGTTCAAGCAATTCTCCTGCCTCAGCCTCCGAGTAGCTGGGACTACAGGTGGGTACCACCACGCCCAGCTAATTTTTGTAATTTTTAGTAGAGACAGGGTTTCACCATGTTGGCCAGGATGATCTCGATCTCTTGACCTTGTGATCTGACTGCCTCGGCCTCCCACAGTGCTGGGATTACAGGCGTGAGCCACCGCACCCGGCCCCAGTTATGGGCTTTATGTGTATCTTTTCTTTTTTTTAAAAAAGATGGGGTTTCACCATGATAGCCAGGGTGGTCTTGAACTCCTGACCTCAGGTGATCCGCCCACCTCAGCCTCCCAAAGTGCTAGGATTACAGGCGTGAGCCACCGCGCCCGGCTGTGTATCTTTTCATTTAAACTCCACAGAACCCTGACGCTTGGCATACTTCACACAGCCAGTTGGCCAGGGAGCCGGGGAAGCCTGTAAACACTCTGCCTGGAGCTGCTGATAAACAAAAACTGATCCACAGAAGGCCCTACAGTTTGGCACTGCATGGACTTCCGAAAAGTCCACATCCTGATGACTGGTTCCGCACCTGGGGCTTAGAGCATGCAGCGAGGGCTGAGAAGCAGCCACCACACAATCGGTGACTGAAATGTCGTCACACAGACCTCCGTGCCAGGCCTTGTGGGGAAACAGACATGTAAGGCAAGGCCGTGCTCTGAGGGATTTCTAATGTGAGGACTGAAAATTTAATAACACAAAGACACAGCTTACCTGGGGTCAAACCATGGGATGAGCCATGTGGATTCCAAGTGCTGAATGAAGCTGGAAGGGCAGAGGTCACATTGGGCCAGTATGTGCTTCTTGGAAAAGGTGGCATTTGAGTCTCTTGAAGAATGAGCAGGAGATGAGGGACGGGAAGGAGAAGGCATTCCTGGGATGCCGTGAGCAAAGTGTCACAGTTTTGCATCAATCACCGTCATCCATGTAAGAGTGAGGACAGCTCAGCCAGGCGGTGGCCACAGAATGGAGGCGGACACACAAATATGTGGAGAAGGAAGGAAGCCTTTGGGTTAAAAGGCCAAGACTTGACACCTGCGAGGACCTGCAGTCTAACCCTGTGTTTGTCCCTAAACCCAAGGCAAGTCACGCTGCTTCCGAGGCAGTTTCCTCACCTGTGGAATGAAAGGACCGGGCAAGATGATCTTCAGTTCCTATGGCCAGGCACGGTGGCCCCCGCCTATCTTCTCAGTACTTTGGGAGGCCAACACAGAAGGATTACTGGAGCCCGCTCAAGACTAGCCTGGGCAACACAGGGAGAATCTCACCTCTATAAAAAATTAAAAATGTTAGCTGGACATGGTGGCAGGACCTGTGGTTCCAGCTACTCAGGAGGCTGAGGTGGAAGGACATCTGAACCTGGGACGTCGAGGCCGCAGTGAGCTGTGATCATACCACTGCACTCCAACTTGGGCAATAAATAAATAAACAGGTAATAAAGTTCCTTACTACTCTAGAATCAGGGTAGAAAGGTGTGAAGACCACTTTAGGATTTTGAAGAACAGGGTCTAGAGAAGAGCAGGTCTAGGGAGAGACCCTTTCGCAACCCTTCCTTCTGCTGGGGTCAGATCACCACTGCCACAGGCTGATGGACCAGTTCTCAGACCTGCACGGGATGTGTGTTGCCTGCTCACGTCTCTCCCTGAGATGTGAGCCTGTCTACATCAAGGCAACGAGAGGCAGCCTCCTTTGCCCCAGCTCTTCCGCAGTGAGGAAGCACCGTTATCACCAACACCATCTCCTACGAGAGCACCAGAGAGCCTGCAGGTGAAGGTGGGAATCCCCTAAATTCACACTTCAGTTCCTTCACCCCAGGGAAATGGGCACTGGAAAGAGCAATCAGGTTGTTACTGAGAAATCAGTTAAAGGATGGTCTCTGCATACTTCCGTTTGAGGGCCCCAGTTAGCTCATACCTGGTTCACAGGCAAACTTTCCAACAAGCGGTGCCGATCTCATATTTGGGTGTGTATAAGGGCCCCTGTGAGACCGGGCGCAGTGGCTCACAACTGTAATCCCAGCACTTCGGGAGGCCAAGGCGGGAGGATCACTTGAGTCCAGGAGATCCAGGCTGCAGTGAGCTAAGATCATGCCACTGCACTTCAGCCTGCGTGACAGACACCCTGTCCCAAAAAATAAAGAAGAACCCCTGTGGAGCTCATAAACAGGATCACCCAGAGGAGGGGGCAGGGCACCTTTATTTTCATAACCTCCCAGGCAATTGTTGGGCGCGCCGAAGTGACAGACTCTGGGGTTGGTGGAGCTGCCCAGGAGGTTTGGGCTGGGAGAGCGGGGCAGGGGCCCTCCCGGGAGGTGATGGGCTCCTTAGAGTGAGACTGAGTTCTCTCTCCAAAGAGAGCAGGGCAGCGGGGATGAAGGCCGCGGGGGCCAGAGGACGCAGGCTTCGAGGCTGAGTGAGGGGCCAGGGCCAGATCCTGGAGCTGCCGGGACAGGGGGCTGTGAGCAGGGACCGGAGGCCTTGGCAGCCAGGGGACGGCACGTGCCTTCCCATCCAGCCTTGGTCCACCGGCATGGGCTGGGCCTGTGCTGGGAGGAGCAGCACCTCCTGCCTCAACTCAAGCTTGCCTCCCAGCAGCCCTGGCTCTCCTGCATCTGACTTCAAGTCCTTGGTATGCATGAAATTCCTGCCTCTCCTCCACCGCCCTGCCCGCCTCCCTGGCTCGGTTACGGGTTTTTTCCGTTTTCCTACCCTTTTATGATGTCTGCTTTCCTCAGGACTTCAGCCCAGTCTGTCAAGATTAATTCGACACCAAATTGGCTTTCTCTAGAAATGCAAGGAAACTTGTAGGCACAAGAGCAAGATTCATATGGGGAAAATGCCCAGGGCTCCTTCCTCAGGGCAGTCCTGGGCTTGGAGTCCTCGACCCGACAGCGCACTGGAGGGGGAGGCCCTGTCTGGAGGGAACAGCTGGCTCAGGGTCTTCCACCCAACCCCAGCCCTGCTCCTGACTGAGAGACACAGGCCCCCCATCAAAGCTTGACTAGGGCCCTTCTGGCCCCCAGAGCTCACCTCTCTGTAAGCCTCTGCTCTGCATGAAAAAAATTCTTCATTTGCTTTTGGACTGGGGCGACCGGTTGCA
Source organism: Cacajao melanocephalus (assembly GCA_963573385.1). Classification (NCBI taxonomy): domain Eukaryota; kingdom Metazoa; phylum Chordata; class Mammalia; order Primates; family Pitheciidae; genus Cacajao; species Cacajao melanocephalus. The sequence goes on along the minus strand of CAUYLG010049975.1, from coordinate 75,365 downwards.
GTTTGGGGCCATCATGGTGTGGACGTTTATGTTCTCGGAGGAACCTCTTTGGGGAAGGAAATCGGGTTTCTCTCACCTTCCTTACTTGAGACAAAATGTGCTATTTCCTGCTCTGAATTCAGCATCTATAATTGTTCTGGAAATTGGTCGCAGTACATTAGTGCAATTCCAGACTCCAGAACAAAACAGTAGGTTGCTCTGTTTTCTCAAAATGCTTTGAGTTGTCAGGCCCGGCCCCCCGACCACCAGGCGGCGCCCGCACTTCCTCTGTGGTCTCGCCCCTCTTGCCAGAGCATCTGTCCTCACAGCCACCTCACATTCTGTCCAGAACCCCCAAGCGCAAGGAGCCTGTCGTGCTGAGATAGCATCATGGAACTCCATTCTACTGGCATATCTGCCGCCAGAATTCGTGGTCAAGAGGACAGGTTCTGGCCTGATGTGTGGCTCCCACCTGTAATCCCAGCACGTTGGGAAGCCAAGGTGAGAGGATCATTTGAGCCCATTCAAGACCAGCCTGCACAACATAGTAAGACTCCGTCTCTACAAAAAAAAATTAAAAATTAGGCGGGGTGTGGTGGCTCACGCCTGTACTCCCAGCTCTTTGGGAGGCCGAGGCGGGTAGCTCACCTAAGGTCAGGAGTTGCAACACCACACTGGTCAACATAGCAAAATCCCGTCTCTACTAAAAATACAAAAATTAGCTAAGCATGGTGGCAGGCACCTGTAATCACAGCTACTCAGGAGGCTGAGGCAGGAGAATCACTTGAACCCAGGAGGCGGAGATTGCAGTGAGCCAAGATTGCGCCATTGCACTTTAGCCTGGGCAACAAAAGCGAAACTCAGTCTCAAAAAAAAAAAAAAACCCCACAAAATTTAAAAATTAGCCAGATGTGATGGTCCACACCTATAGTCCCAGCTACTCAGGAGGTTGAGGCAGGAGAATCGCTTGAACCCAGGAGGTAGTGGTTGCAGAGAGCCAAGATTGTGCCATTGCACTCCAGTCTGGGCAACAGGCGCTAAATTCCACCAAAAAAAGGAAGGAAGGAAGAAAGGAAGGGATGAAGGAAGGGTTCTGTCCAGATAGTAGCATCATTTTTTCCCCCAACTCCTGGCACAGAGGCTGAGCCATTACTGTCAACCTGCTGTGAAAAGACATTATGTCCTCTCTGTCACTGGCAAATCCTGACCAGAGTCTTGCTGGACTCGGAGAGTACCCCCAGCAAAGAACTCTGAGCATCACAGCGGGGCAGCTTGAAGCCTTCCTCTAATGCAGAGTCTTGATCTACCTGGCACATCAGCTACAAAATAATTTTGCACGGCATCATTAACAATAGCGCCGCCTTCATTTTGTATATGACTCCACAGCTTTCACACACATTCCATCGTTTGTATTTGGGTTTTTGTGAAAACCTATGAAGTTGGCCAGGTGCAGTGGCTCATGCCTGTAATCCCAGCACTTTGAGAGGCCAACGTGGGTGAATCACCTGAGTCCAGGAGTTCGAGACTAGCCTGGCCAACATGATGAAACCCCATCTCTACGAAAAACATAAAAATTAGCCGGTGGTGGCACGCACCTGTAATCCCAGCTACTGGGGAGGCTGAGGTGGGAGAATTGCTTGAACTCGGGAGGCAGAGGTTGCTGTGAGCCGAGATCGTGCCATTGCACTCCAGCCTGGGCAACAGAGTGAGACTTAAAAAAAAGAGAGAGAAAATATAGGATCATATATATTTTAAAGAAAATAAAGTCTGCATAGCAGTGACTGGGAGACCAGAACATCCATTCATGTCTTGGTCCTCATCTTACCAAATGGATCACATCCTGTTTCTTCATCATTTCATCAGCTGCGAGACAGCTGATCTGTGATGGGGCAAGATGACAACCAGAAAATGCTGGAATGTGGCCAGAGCTGAGGCAGTGCTCACCCCACACGCGTTCATTAAATGCCTACTGTGTGCAGGGAAAGGCGATGAATACAAAGGTAAACACAGCAAGGTGGTCTCTGGAAGGCACAGGTCACTGCTGGCTACTCTCATAGCAGCTGCGCGGTATGGGCGGCTGGGCCAAGCCCAAGCACAGTGGTCAGAACAGCATCAGTGAGACAAAACAGTGGAGACAGCAGACTCAGTGGCTGGAGGCCAGCCTGGCCCGCAGCAATTGGGAATGGGGTGTCTCTTCTGGAACAAAAGAGTTGAGCAACCAGGATTCGGAAAGGCAGAAAAGCAAACACCAGGCTTTCCGAAAATGGTTGCTGTGACCAAGAACCCCAAAACAGACGGCTGCACGTTCTTTCCTGGCCCCTACCTGGACATATGATTGGTATTAGCATCAGCATTATCTTAGAATGGGGACAGCATCTTACATGAGGCATTCGTTCAAAATGTTACTTAATTCAACACAAATAAAACTTCCTTATGCTACTGCCAGGGGGAAAAATTATTAAGTAAACTCGGCTGAATTTCTGGAAATGTTATTTGCATACAATGTATACAAATAACAACACCTAATTTAGAGTCCTGGCTCTCTCACTTTCTAGCTGAGAGATTAGGGACAAATTAGTGGATCTGTCTTTGTGTCTTTGTTTGCAAATCTGTAAATGGCGGAACAGTCTCCACCTCACAGGGTTACAATGAGGACAGAGTGAGGTAATGTGTGCAAAGCTCTTCTAAAAGCCCAGTCAGGGGCACAAAGTAAGTGCTATGTACATGTTAGTTATATTATTCTTATTAAATCAGTAACCCTCTCTCAGCCTGTCCCCTCTTTTTCTCGTTTATCTGTCCTATCTTTAGAGATAATTTTGGATGAACATCGACTTTTTTTTGAGACAGAGTCTTGCTCTGTCGCCCAGGCTGGAGTGCAGTGGCACCATCTCAGCTCACTGCAAGTTCTCCTTCCCGGGTTCAAACAATTCTTCTGCCTCAGCCTCCTGAGTAGCTGGGATTACAGGCATGCGCCACCACACCTGGTGCATTTTTTTGTATTTTTAGTAGAGATGGGGTTTCACCGTGTTGGCCAGACTGGTCTCAAACTTCTGACCTCAAGCGATCTGCCCACTTCGGTCTCCCAAAGTGCTGGGATATAGGCTGGATGAACATCTACTTAATACATAATCTTTTTAAAAAACTTTTAAAAAATTATCTATTTATTTGTTTATTTCTGAGACAAGGTCTTCCTATGTTGTGCAGGCTGGTGTCAAATGCCTGGGCTCAAGCAATCTACCCACCTCATCCTCCCAAAGTGCTGGGACTACTGGCATGAGACACCGCACCCAGCCTAAAAACTTCTTTTTATCCTGGAGACCAGTGTTCACAAACTTAATATTTCACAGGTTGCTGAGGCATAGGAAACTCTTTTCTGTACACAATATTTTCAGACCCCCAAGCCATGAGAGGTGACAGCGGTAGCAAATCTCATGAGCTCTTTGGTCTGCAGCCATCTCTTAGTGGAAAGGACTATTTCTGACCTTCAGTTCTCAGCAGTTACAAATATCAAAGGCAGACCTTTTCTCTCTTCCCAGGCTCCCTCCCCACGCCCCTGTCCTGCAGCTTCCCTCCCTGTAGATAAGTGAATGCTGATGGGCTGTGACTGGACCAGTACCGCAGCGTCCCTGGCCTAAAATATCTTCCTCTGCCAGGAAGGCTGGGCTTCTCATCATCAGGATCATACTCTGAGGTCTGGGCAAAGGGGCTTCCCCTTCAAAGCTAGCACTATAAATATGCCTCAAGGTTAGGACAGCGTCACGGGGGGCCCTAGATAAACCACCCCTCCGGGAGAGACATTGACCCTTTATGTTCCCAAGCCATGTAGGAGCTCAGGACCGGGATGGAGGAAGAGGAGAGGCACCCCCCAGAGGCGCAGGTCAATCTGACCCACTTCGTGTTTCGCGGTGCACTTCATGTTTTCAAGTTACTGTTGCTGTTTTCAGTGACTTATCAATATTTTCAAGCCAGGATGTTTTATAACTTCTCTTGAAAAACAAAACACAAACAGGGAGGCTCTAGCAGTACTGTCCTGCATCCCCTCAAAGTCACAGAGGCCCCAGGTGTCCTCAGCTTACCTGCGGCTCCTGGGCCACCCCGCACAGTGGAAACATCGAGAGAGCACGCTGGGCACCTGGGACTCATGTGTCTGTTTTGCAACATTCCAATTCAAATATTTCTTTAACTACAAATACAAAAAACAAAACTCGAATATAAAATACGAAAAACTATAGATGATACAAAGTAGCATAAATGGTCCTTTGTCCTGAAAGAACTTAGGGATTTAAGAAAAAAAAAATGCATGTTAAATTTTAAATAATGAAACAATTCTTTTTCTCCTTTCTTTCTTTTTTAGAGATGGAGTCTGGCCACATTGCCCAGGCTGGACTTGAACTTCTGGCCTCAAGTGATCGTCCTACCTCAGCCTCCGGAATTGCTAGGACTACAGGTGCCTGCTATTATGCCCAGCTCAGGACACAATTCTTACATTTAATTTAATTTAATTTAATTTAATTTAATTTATTTTTTCCTAGAGTGCTCAGCAGGAAATTTTATTTATTTATTTATTTATTTATTTTTGAGAGAGAGTCTTGCTCTGTTACCCAGGCTGGAGTGCAGTGGCACCATCTCAGCTCACTGTAACCTCCACCTCCCTGGTTCAGGCAGTTCTCTCTGTCTCAGCCTCCTGAGTAGCTGGGATTACAGGCGTGCATGCCACCGCACCTGGCTAATTTTTGTGTTTTTAGTCGAGACGGGGTTTCGCCATGTTGGCCAGGCTGGTCTCACACTCCTGACAGGTGATCCACCCACCTCGGCCCCCAAGTGTTGGGATTACAGGCATGAGCCACTGCACCAGGCCCAATTCTTACATTTTGAAAGCATTTTATATTTTCATATCCATCATCTTCTTAAGAGATAACATCGGCTTCAGCTGAGCCCAGTATTAACCTTCCCATGACCCCATGAGCTGCAGTGTCTGATCAGATCCAACTCCTTGCGGGCAGAGGCTGTTTTCTTGTTTCACCCTCAATACCACGTGCAAAAGGTGCCCAAGCAATGACAGCTAGGGGAACCAAACATATGTGCTATTTTGTGAGGATGCAGGACAATGTTAGAGCTTCTATTTTTGTGTTTTAGTTTTTCAAGAGAAAATTTTAAATATCCAGGTATTAAAACAGGTATTGACAAGTTATTTTAAAAAAATACACCTTTAGCTCAAACCCGGTGTCTGTAATCCCGGCGCTTTGGCAGCCCAAAGGAGGAAGATTGCTTGAGCCCAGGAGTTTGAAATTAGCCTGTCTTAAAAACAAAAAACAAACAAAACGTTTGAAACACTGAATAGGCTGGGCGAGGTGGGTAATCCCAGCACTTCGGGAGGATGAGGAGGGCCGATCACCTGAGGTCAGGAGTTCGAGACCAGCCTGACCAACATGATGAAACCCCGTCTCTACTAAAAATACAAAAATTAGCCAGTGCGATGGCAGGCGCCTGTAATCCCAACTACGCAGGAGGCTGAGGCAGGAGAATCGCTTTAACCCGGGGGGGCGGAGATTGCAGTGAGCCGAGATCAGGTCACTGCACTCCAACCTGGGCGACAGAGTGAGACTCCATCTCAAAAACAAACAAACAAACAAAATCAGTGACCATTTATTATCTACTCTATGCCAGCCATTTTGCATATTTTATTTATGTATTTATCTTTTGAGACAAGGTATTATTCTGGGTCTCTCTCTGTCTCAGTGTGGCACGATCGTAATTCACTGCAGCCTCAGGCTCCCGGGCTCAAGCGATCCTCTCACCTCAGCCTCCCGCGTAGCAAAGACTACAGGCTTTCACCACTACGCCCAGCTTCCATATATTATTTATTTTTAATATAACGAATAGATGGATTACTCTTGCGGTTAAAAAATTCATAAAAATAACACAAAGAGTAAAAAGCAAAAGCCGTTTTCATTCTTCCCCCAACCCTGCACTCCTCCCAGATGTCACAAATACTACTGGGTTTGGACTGCATTCTTCCAGATATAAATGGTTATAGAGACATCTCCAAGCCCACCATATGTATTAGATTAGTCCCGTTTTGCAGATGAGCAACCTGCACCACACAGAGGTGGAAGTATTCATCGAAGCCCACAGGGCTGGCAAGTGCTGGAGCTGAGGTTCGACCCAAGTCAGTCTGACGCAGAAGTCAGCACGCTGTCCTTCCGCTAAGTCCCGAGTGTAAAACTTGACTGAGAAAAAAACCGAAGCTCACAGAGGTCGCAGCAGTCCGAACCACAGCACGGGAGACGCAGGAGCGACTGAGCTTGCAGGGAGGCCGCGTGGAGGAGAGAGCCTGCACCCACGCGGGTCGGGGCCGCGGGCACCTCCGTCCAGGGCGCCGCCCTCCCAGACCCACGGCTCTCCCAGGCCGCCCGGCTCCTGGCGCCCCTGGAGGCTGCCCCGCCTGTTCCGCGCCGCGCTCGCACCGCCCACCCGAGCCTCTCGGAGGCCCGGGCTGCTGAAGTCCTGAGTTCCAGCCGGGCACGAGGGCAGCGCCCGGGAGCGACGGCCGCCTCCGACCCCGGCTGGGCCCGCCTGGGCTTCTCCCCACCGCAGCCGTCGGGGGGCGCCCGGCGCGCAGCCCGGGGTGGGTGGCCCCGGCGAGCCGGACTGCGGGGCCGACCGTCCACACCCCGGGGCCGCCGAGGGGCGCGGGCCAGGGCGCGTGGCGGGCGGGGCGGGGGCGGGCGAGGGGGCGGAGTCGCGGCCGAGGCGGCGGTGTCCGGAGCGCGGCTCAGGGGCTGCAGTGGCCGCTGCGGAGCGAGGCTGCCGGGAGAGAGCGCCCGGGCGCAGAAGGGTTAACAGGCCGCCGGGGCGCGCAGAGCAGGTAGAGACCTCCCCGGGACCCCGGCCCCGGCCGCCCCTTCCCCGGGTCCCGTTAGACCGCCGGCCCCGCGTGCCCGCGTCGCCCCTTCTCCCTGCGCTGCGGTCGCGCCCCTGCCACGACCCCGGCCCCAGCTCCGGTGGCCTCGGACATCTTCCAGCCCCTGGGGTCGAATTCCTGGGGAGGGGGTCTGATCTCGTGGAACTCTGGCCCCATCACACGTGCGGAGAGTGAGCCAAAATTCCCCCTAAGTCGCATAGTAAAGTTGGAAAACAGACCCACGACCTCCACGCACGCCTGGAGCCTCGTGCCCTCCCCACCAGGACGGTGCTCTCGGAGGGTGTGCCCCGCACTGCATTCCTGGAGTTGGAGGACAGGGTCGCCGTGAGGGACGCAGGTGGGTGCCCTTGATACAGCTCAGCCTGATGGCAGAAGAGGTTGACAGAAAAGAAAGTTGTTGGGGTGGCCTCCCGGACCCAGGAGTGGAGGGCTGTGTGAGGACCAGGGAATTGAGACACTCAGGACAGGGACTCTCCATGGCTAGCCCAGAAACACAGGGTCCAGCCCTTCTCCGGAAGTGCCCCATGTCACAGAGGGGAGCCCTCGGGGTGAAGGGCTGAGCCCTCAACAGGTCTCGTTCCTTGGTCTTCACTGGGTGGTGTGGGGAGGTGTGGCCAGGCGGAGCCGACGTTTGTCCAGACCAGGATCTAGCCTGGCACCAGAGCGACCACCTCTGACCTCTCCTGTCCTTGTCCTGGGCCAGGAGTGACACCACATGAGGGGCATGGAAAGGGATGAGAAGCACAAATGTGTGTCTGTTTCTGCAGAGGAGGGGGCATGGGCCCCTGCTGGGCTGCACAGGGGAGGGTGGAGTGGGACTTTTCCAGAGAGGGAGCCAGGCCTGGCCCCGGCCCCGGGAGCTCACGTCACCCCCACCCCTCACTTCTCCAGGGAACTGCCAAAGCCAAACCTAGCTCGGGACGGGATTATGTGTACTGGGTAGACCCGTGGAGAGGGGCAGCGAGAAGGAATCTGGGTGGCAGAGAGAAGCAGAGGCAGAGAGGACATGGAGAGGGGTTGGCATCAGAGAAGGGGCAGGCAGTGAAATCACCCCATTTCTTCTTCCCTCAGCTGGAGTAAGAGTCAGGCAGAGGCTGACGACTTGGGTGGAACATGGGCCCTTCTCTGGAGACCCTGGCCTCCCCTGTTCAGTCAGGGCGGAGATGCTGACCTCAGTGGCCAGCCCAGCCAGCGGAAGGAGTGGCCATCGGCAACCCCCTTCCCAACCCCAAGCCATTAGGCGGCTCTGGCTCAGCCACTCTGACCCCTCCCTCAAATTCCAAGCCCTGGGTCTCAGGGAGGGCAGTGGGGCTAAGCGAATGCTCCCAGGCACATTCCTAGCCTTCTCTTGGTCATTTTCCACCCCAGAGCTGGCCCACCTCAGCAACGCGAGGGCTCCCTGGATTCCTCTCCCGGGTGCCTTTCAGATCCAACAGAAACAGCTTTTTTTTTTTTTTTTTTTTTTTTCCTGGAAAGCAGAACTAAGAGTGGGATGAGAAGCAGGGGTGGGAAGGACTCAAAGTGAGAAGGGGGCAAGGCAAGTCAGGCTTTGTGGCTGGGGAGGGTTCCAAGTCTCACTTCTCCAGTGTTCAAAGCTGGACTTCAGATGGACTTCTCGGCTCTTCAGGATGTGAGGCCTGGGGCTGCGGCGCAAGGCTGCACCTCTCCCTCCCGGTTCCCCAGCCTGTAGACCTGCACAGGAAGCAAGCCCTCACTGAACCAACGCCGGATGCTGGCACCCAGGGGAGTGTTACATCGCAGGCTTCTTCTCTGGACATTAAACCATCAACCCACTTAGCTTTTATCCCTTGGCCAAAAAGTGTCTGAGATGTGTGTTCTGTAAGGAGCTTATCTAAGGAGGAAAAAGAAAGCGGGAGGCAAGCAGGACACAGAGATGGCTGGGGCAGGTCCTGATTCTGGAAGACCTAAGGAAGGGGCTTCTGGTGGCTCCTCAGAGAGGGTCTGCACATGCTCAGTGGATCCCTCCTCCTCTGCTTTCTAGGTATCTCTGGGAGAGCAGGAGTGGGAGCCGATGACAACCATTTTGGAAGGAGCCCTCTAGCTAGGCGTGGTAACTCATACCTGTCATCCAGCACTTTGTGCTTGAGGCCAGGAGTTCGAGATCAGCCTGTGCAATTTAGCTGGATCCCGTCTCCACCAAAAAATACAAAAATTAGCTGGACGTTGGTGGTGCACACCTGCAGTCCCAGCTACTCAGAACTGAGGAGGAAGGAGAGCCTGTGAGTTTGGGGCTGTAGTGAGCTTTGCTGGCACCACTGCACTCCAGCCTGGGTGACAGAGTGAGATCTCCACCACACACACACAAAAAATGCCTTTTGTGTGTGCCTGAGCCAGCCTAGAAACAGTCCCTAGGTAGGACCTGGGGAGGAGCTGAGAACCCCCTACAGGGCTCAGGGGTGGGGACTGGGCCTTAATTGGAAGGCTGAGGTCAGCTCCCAACCATGTAGCCTCTACAGATGGATAAGGCCACCATCTTCCCTGTACCCATGCTGAGGCTCATAAAGGGATGGGCAAGTCTCACCCCCTCCTCCATGCCCTCTGGACACTGGAGAGGTAACCGCCAGGCTTCTGTCCCTGCAGAGAGCACCCTCCACGCCCAGATGCCTGTGTAGTGTTTGTGACCAGTCTGCTCCTCCCTTGCCCTGGGGCAGCAGAGGGAGGAGCGATGGAGAACTGGGCAGGCAGGTGAGAGAAGGGGGTGCGGTGGGGGGCTGGGACGGCTCTCCCTGTCCCTGGAAGTGAGGGAAAGGGGACCACTGGGAGGGGCAGGGGAAGTGATGAGTAACTTCTGCTTTCTGAGAAGTTGGTAGTCAGGATGTGGGGAGCCTGCCGGGAGCTGGGTGGGGGGGCGGTGTCGCAACACCCCCTCTGGCTCCAGTCTGCCGTCCCTCCCCTGGTCTTTGGTTTGTAGGCCCCGGCTGTGTCTGCTGCTGCTTCTGTCCCTCCCTCAGCTCTGCCTGGATCAGGAGGTGAGCTCTGGACAAGTGAGCAGCTGCAGCCTGCCTGCCGCCCTTTCATCTTCCCCCGAGGCTCCCACCCCACCTCCCCAGGCCACGCCTCCATTGCCCACAAGCCACCTGCCTCCCCTGCCAACTCCCCACTTCCTTGCCTCCTGACACCAAGAGGCCGAATTCTCATCCTCCCTCTGCTACTGAGTGTGACCTTGGACCGGTAGCGACTCTGTGAGCCTCAGCCTTGCTCTAGTGGGAGGACAGATCTGGACAGTTCCCTCTAAGCCTTCCAATTCTGTCTGACCTTTTTCTCTGCATAGGTGTTGTCCGGACACTTGCTTCAGACACCCACAGAGGAGGGCCAGGGCCCCGAAGGTGTCTGGGGACCTTGGGTCCAGTGGGCATCTTGCTCCCAGCCCTGCGGGGTAGGGGTGCAGCGCCGGACCAGGACGTGTCAGCTCCCTACAGCGCAGCTCCGCCCAAGCCTGCCCCTCCCTCCCCGGCCCCCAAGACATCCAGAAGCCCTCCTCCCCCGGGGCCAGGGTCCCAGACCCCAGGCTTCTCCAGAAAGCCTCCCCTTGTACAGGCCACAGTCTCGGGGAAGGGGTGGCCCACTTCGAGGTCCCACTTCCCACCTAGGGAGAGAAGAGACCCAGGAGCTTCGAGGGGCCAGGAGGTGAGGCTTGGGTGGACGAGGTGGGCCTTGGGCAAGGTGGGCCGGTGACATGAAGGAAAGGGGAGCACAGGTTGCTTTGGAGGGCTTGCTTTGGCGCCAGTAAGTGAAGTGGGGATAAGGGTCAGAGGTGGTCAGAGCTGTGCCCCCACATCTGAAACACCTTCTCAGGTCCCGGCTTCAAGATCCCATCAAGCCAGGAATGTTTGGTTATGGGAGAGTGCCCTTTGCATTGCCACTGCACCGGAACCGCAGGCATCCCCGGAGGCCACCCAGATCTGAGCTGAACCTGGTCTCTTCTAGAGGGGAAGAGCCCCTTCCATCCCCGACTCCAAGAGCAGCATCATTTTCTGCAAACGGCAGCCCCCAGACTGAGCTCCCTCTCCCAGGACTGTCTGCCCACACCCCTTCACCCCCAGCAGAACCTCTAAGCCCTGAAACTGCTGAGACAGAGGAGCCCCCCGGAACCAGGCCTGCCCTGCCACGGCACCACCCCAGAGCCCAGGCCTCTGGCACAGAGCCACCCTCGCCCACCCGCTCCTTAGGAGAAAGTCGCTTCTTCCATGCATCCCCTCAGCCCCAAAGGCCAAGTTCCCAGGGTTGGGCCGGTCCCCAGGTAGCAGGGAGACGCCCTGATCCTTTCCCTTCAGTCCCTCGGGGCCGAGGCCAGCAGGGCCAAGGGCCTTGGAGAACAGGGGGGACTCCCCACGGGCCTCACCTGGAGCCTGACCCTCAGCACTGGGACGGCTGGCTGCCCCTGCTGACCAATGGCCCCCACGCCAGCTCCCTCTGGAGCCTCTTTGCTCCCAGTAGCCCTAACCCAAGATGTTCTGGCGAGAGTGAGCAGCTGCGAGCCTGCAGCCAAGTGGTGAGCCTCCTTGGACCTCCTCTCCCCACCTCAGCCTCCAGTGTGGGCCTCCCCACCCTAAAGCTGGATCCTCAGCTTGTCTGCTGGGCACCTGAGGGAGAAGGGCCCTGGCGTCTGACCACATCAGGGCAGGGGCCTTGGAGCTCTTCCACTGACCTGAGCCTCCTGCCTGCTCCCCAGGGTCAGCCCTGACCCTACTCCCATTTTGCTCCCCAGCTCTGACTCCTTTGTACCCCCCACCACAGCCCTGCCCCCCTGAGCAGCCAGACCCCCGGGCCCTGCAGTGCGCAGCCTTTGACTCCCAGGAATTCATGGGTCAGCTGTACCAGTGGGAGCCCTTCACCGAAGGTGAGGTTTCTTGCCCACCCTGGGCAGTGGTGGCTTGGAATTAGGGATGAGGGGAGAGGAGACCCCTGCTTACTCCCAGCCTGGAATGACTTCCAGCCCCTCTGCTTCCCCTGCGGGCCATGCCTTCTTTCTCGCTGGGGCTGGGTCGGGTCAGGAGACAGCACAGGTGGTGAATGGTCTGCGGAGGGGTTGGGCTGGGAGGAAGAGGTGTGGGAGGCACACTTTGTCCGACTCCTCTGGGAAGGCCATCACCGGAAGTCAGGTGGCTGTGACACAGGAGGGCCGTGGTGGGAGAGATCCCACCAGCCGTGATAGCCGGGTGGGGGTGTGCCACACATCCTGGGCGCTATCGTATCAGTTGCTCCTGGGTTACCATCCATCATCCATTTCATTTTTGGCCTATGGTGTTTTTTTTTTTTTTTTTTTTGAGACCGTGTCTCCCTCTGTTGCCCAGGCTGGAGTGCAGTGGTGCCATCTTGGCTCCCCGCAACCACAGCCTCCCAGGTTCAAGCGATTCTGCCTCAGCCTCCTGAGTAGCTGGGCCTACAGGTGTGTGCCACCATGCCCAGCTAATTTTTGTATTTTTTTTAGTAGAGACAGGTTTCACCATATTACCCAGGCTGGTCTTGAACTCCTGACTTTGTGACCCACTCGGCTCAGCCTCCCAAAGTGCTGTGATTACAGGTGTGAGCCACTGCACCTGGCAGGCCTGTGTTAACTTGACACCAAGAAAGCGTTCATGAGCTCTGAACACACAGAATCATGGGCGTCAGGGATGCTTCTCTCTCCATTCAGAGCCCCCTTGATGGTCTCGGTGACCTTGACTGACCTGACTGACCACCTTCTCAGCTTGTGCAGTTTTCACATTCCCTTCATCCACAGTAACCTGGGAAACCTCAGGGCGCACCCCGGAGCCTCTCTCAGCTAACCTCCCACCAGGGAGCCCACTAACCACCCTTCTACCCTGTCCCTTAGTCCAGGGCTCGCAGCGCTGTGAACTGAACTGCCGGCCCCGTGGCTTCCGCTTCTATGTCCGTCACACCGAAAAGGTCCAGGATGGGACCCTGTGTCAGCCTGGGGCCCCTGACATCTGTGTGGCTGGACGCTGTCTGGTGAGGGAAGACAGAGTGTGTGTGCGAGCACACAGACACACACACACATGCATATGCACACAGACACACATGCATATGCACACACACAGAGATACACATGCATATGCACAGACATGCACACATGCATATGCACACACAGATACACATATACACACAGACATGCACACGCAGATACACATAGGCCCACACACAAACGCATATGCACACAGACACGTGCACACACATGTACACATATGAACACACACATGTACACATACAAATGCATATGCACACAGACACGCATATGCAGACATACAGGCAGATGCACACACAAAGGCACACACATGCATATGCACACCCCCCCGTATGCATCTGCATGTACACACACATGCATGAACACAGGCACACACGCACACACATGTATTTGCACAGTCTCATTCATCAATCCAACAACAAAACACCAGACTAAGATCACTAAGGGAGAATTCTCACCTGCCAAGCTGGTCGGAACAGAGCCGGAAGGATCTGATTGGGCACCTGTCCACATCCCTGGGTCTGGCTGGGGCTGTTTTTGTGCTCTCACTGTAGCACAAAGAGCAGGGCAGTGAGCTCTCCCAAGGGGCCTGGGGTGGGCTGAGGTGGTGTCTGGCTTTCTGTGGCCGCTGCCTCACCTCACTCTCTCCAGAGCCCCGGCTGTGATGGCATCCTTGGCTCTGGCAGGCGTCCTGATGGCTGTGGAGTCTGTGGGGGTGATGATTCTACCTGTCGCCTTGTTTCGGGGAACCTCACTGACCGAGGGGGCCCCCTGGGCTATCAGAAGATCCTGTGGATTCCAGCGGGAGCCTCACGGCTCCAGATTGCCCAGCTCCGGCCCAGTTCCAACTACTTGGGTGAGCACCCAGCTGCCTTCCCTTCCACTCTCGTCTCTGTTCTGCCCTCTGTACCCCTACTCAGCACAGCGAGCAAGCCAAACTGAGAAGTCCAGGGCCCTGCCCCTCCCTTGTGGAAGGAGTGAGGAAGCTAAGAGGGCTTGAGGAGATCTTAGGTTCTGGTGGGAGCTTTTATAGGCTCAGGCTGCAGGGGGGTAGAGGAAGGTATTACCACCCTGGAATTTCCTGATCTCTCACCTCTGACCTGCAGCACTTCGTGGCCCTGGGGGCCAGTCCATCATCAATGGGAACTGGGCCGTGGATCCCCCTGGGTCCTACAGGGCCGGCGGGACTGTCTTTCAATATAACCGTCCTCCACGGGAGGAGGGCAAAGGGGAGAGTCTGTCGGCTGAAGGCCCCACCACCCAGCCTGTGGATGTCTATGTGAGCCTGGGGCTGGGGGCAGCTGGATGCTGGGGAGGGAGGCCATTCCCTCTAAGGGCAGAGCTGTGGGTGTCAAGATGGGAGAGAGAGCTGGTGGCATCCCCCTCTGGCCATCCGCAAACATTCATATCTTCTCTTCTCAGATGATCTTTCAGGAGGAAAACCCAGGCGTTTTTTATCAGTATGTCATCTCTTCACCTCCTCCAATCCTTGAGAACCCAACCCCAGAGCCTCCCGTCCCCCAGCTTCAGCCCGGTAAGACTCTGACCCCTGCACCTGGAAGGAGGAGGCAGAGGGTCCGGGGTAGTGGGGTGGCATCTGATTCTCCTGCTCCCCTGCAGAGATTCTGAGGGTGGAGCCCCCATTCGCTCCAGTGCCCCGCCCATCCCGGACCCCAGGAACCCTTCAGCGTCAGGTGCGGATACCCCAGATGCCCGCCCCGCCCCATCCCAGGACACCCCTGGGGTCTCCAGCTGCATACTGGAAACGAGTGGGACACTCCGCGTGCTCAGCATCCTGTGGGAAAGGTGAGACCTGGAAGTGCTTTCCCTGCACCTCGGCCAAACCCCCACCTGACACTCCTGATCTCACATCCCGGATTGTGGGGCCATGCCCACCCCTGCATCTGGGACACCACTAAGCCTGGGCTCCAGCCTCCTGCCTCCCCGGCTGCCTTCTCACCCACTCAGGTGTCTGGCGCCCCATCTTCCTCTGTATCTCCCGTGAGTCGGGAGAGGAACTGGATGAACGCAGCTGCACCGCGGGTGCCAGGCCCCCGGCCTCCCCTGAACCTTGCCATGGCCCCCCGTGCCCCCCATAGTGAGTATGGCCCATGGGGAGGGTTAGGGTACTGGAAACACAGCGGTTGCCCCCACAATCTTACCTGAACTCTGCACTCAATGCGACATCTCCTGGCTGCAGAGAGACAACATTAGATTAGAAAGGCAGACATTCCGTAGGCAGCAAGAGAGCCACGGTGGCCGGAGCCCCCGCAGGGACCCAGACTCCAAACGTCACATTGCCCACTCTCCTCCGAGGCCCCACGCGTCCAGAGTGTCTTCGTCTCCCCTGCCGGGGCAGCCCCGCACATCTCATCTGTCCCCTCCTCTTCCCTGCCCTGCTGGTGCCCGCAGCTGGGAGGCTGGCGAGTGGACATCCTGCAGCCGCTCCTGTGGCCCTGGCACCCAGCACCGCCAGCTACAGTGCCGGCAGGAGTTTGGGGGGGGTGGCTCCTCGGTGCCCCCAGAGCGCTGTGGACATCTCCCCCGGCCCAACATCACCCAGTCTTGCCAGCTGCGCCTCTGTGGCCATTGGGAAGTTGGCTCTCCCTGGAGCCAGGTAAGTGTGCCCGGGCAAGAAGGGGCTGGGGAGGAAATGGGCACCGGGGAGCAAGAGCGGAGGCTTTCCAACTTCCTTTTCATCAGCAGAAACTATTTACAAATAGGGTTTCCTATGGAACCCCAATATAGAAGTCAGATAAAGGACCGAACCAGGGATTGGGGGCCCAGGGCCCCGGGGCTCAGCCTCCTCCTCAGCCCACAAAGCCATGTGACTGCTGGGCTGGGGATGGAAGGCAGAGCCTGGTTCTGAAGCCTTAGGTCTGGAGGTTGGATGAGAAGCCCTGGGAAGCCCAGCTCCCCGATTCCCCTCGCCCCCTCAGTGCTCCGTGCGGTGCGGCCGGGGCCAGAGAAGCCGGCAGGTTCGCTGTGTGGGGAACAACGGTGATGAAGTGAGCAAGCAGGAGTGTGCGTCAGGCCCTCCGCAGCCCCCCAGCAGAGAGGCCTGTGACATGGGGCCCTGTACCACAGCCTGGTTCCACAGCGACTGGAGCTCCAAGGTGAGCCCCCAGCCCCCTAGCCAGGTCTTGCGTCCTGGGCGATCACACCCGGGACACCGTCAGCCTCTCCAGCACAGCTCCAACTTACGAGAGGGGCCCGGCTAGGGTTCCCTGACAGGCCCGTACCCAGGGACATTCCCGACCACCCAGATTCAGACCCAGGATGCGTCCCTCCCGGCCCCCGTCCTGTCCCCTGTGCCAGTCACAGCAGGACCCTCACACAGACCTCTCCTCCTCCGCAGTGCTCAGCCGAGTGTGGGACGGGACTCCAGAGGCGCTCTGTGGTTTGCCTCGGGAGCGGGGCAGCCCACGGGGTGGGCCAGGCTGAAGCAGGGACAGGAACTGAGCAGAGCTGTCCACTAGGAAGCCGCCCCCCTGACATGCGCGCCTGCAGCCTGGGGCCCTGTGAGAGGACGTGGCGCTGGTACACAGGGCCCTGGGGTGAGGTGAGCTGAGCGTCTGCTGAGGGCAGGAAGGGGGTGCCAGTCCTGAGGGGATTCCCTGTGGGCACTTGGGGCGCCCTCTGTCCTCTCCCCTTATTTCCCTGCCCTCCCCCACCCAGTGCTCCTCCGAATGCGGCTCCGGCACACAGCGGAGAGACATCATCTGTGTGTCCAAACTGGGGACGGAGTTCAACGTGACTTCTCCGAGCCACTGTTCCCACCTACCCAGGCCCCCTTCCCTGCAGCCCTGTCAAGGGCAGGCCTGCCAGGACCGATGGTTTTCCACACCCTGGAGCCCGGTGAGTGCCTGGCTGCCCTGCCCTGCTCAGCCTGGGCCCCCAGGGGAGGGGTGCTCCTTTCGCTGTACCCCTCCAGGTCTCTCTGTGCCCCACGGTAAGCCCAGTCAAGCTTTACCATTGTCCTATTTCTTGTGGACTTGGAGGACAGATGGGCCCTCTCCATCTGGGCTTTCACAATGTCCTAGGAGGGTCCCCACCACCAGCTTTTGGGGAGGGAGGTGCCAGCCGGGGGTTAAGGAGCATCTCGGGCCTGGCAAGGGTCTGATAGGACAGCCGGGGTCGCCCCAGTGTTCTCGCTCCTGCCAGGGGGGACTGCAGACGCGGGAGGTGCAGTGCCTGAGCACCAACCAGACCCTCAGCACCGGATGCCCTCCTCACCTGCGGCCCTCCAGGAAGCGCTCCTGTAACAGCCAACCCTGCAGCCAGCGCCCTGGTAAAGAGACCCCTCTCCCCAACCCCCAGTAGAGTGGATTAGCTGAAGTACGGGAGGAGATGAGAAAGGACCAGTGGGAATGGGCAGCACACCTCCAGACGGGTGGGTCCTGGTGACAGTCTTGTGCCCACTGGCCTCCTCTGTCCCCAGATGATCAATGCAAGGACAGCTCTCCACATTGCCCCCTGGTGGTACAGGCCCGGCTCTGCGTCTACCCCTACTACACAGCCACCTGTTGCCGCTCTTGCGCACATGTCCAGGAGCGGTCTCCCCAGGAGCCCTCCTGAAAGGGGTCCGGGGCACCCTCATGGTTTTCTATGCCACCATCGGTCACCCATTGATCGGCCCACTCTGAACCCCCTGGCTCTCCAGCCTGTCCCAGTCTCAGCAGGAATGTCCTCCAGGTGATGGGGGGTGGCAAGTTGACAGTGGCTTTCAGGGCTGTGGTCGGGCCTGTGTGGTGGTGTGATGGGTGTGCACAAACGCCCCAGGTGTGCTTCTGGGACTGTGTGTGTGTGTGTGTGCTCAAACGTGTATCACTTTTCAAAAAGAAGTTACACAGACTGAGGAGGACCAGACCTGTTCCCCTGAGACTCCTAGGCTGAGAGGGAAGCAAGCCTGCAGTTCCTTGCTAATCCGGGCTGCTTAGAGGGTGGCCTCCCACCAACTCCGGTTTTGTGCTCTAAGCCTCATTTCTCATGTTCAGGCCTCACGTCTTCTAAACCGCCCTCACTGACCCCTTCTCGTTTGCCTAGTATCCCTGCCCCTGCCTCCCTACTTAGCTAGGGCTGGGGTCAGCCACTGCCAATCCTGCCTTACTCGGGAAGGCAGAAGGAGAGAGACTGCCTCTCCAGAGCAAGGCCCAGCTGGGCAGAGGGTGGAAGAGAAATGTGAGCATGAGACCCCAGCCCCAAGCCCCACGCCCTGCCTCCTGAAATGGTTCCCACCCAGAACTAATTTATTTTTTATTAAAGATGGTCATGACAAATGAGACACGGGGTCTTCCTTGTCAGGCTGCGGGCCCCTCAGCAGTGTGAAGGCAGAAGGTGGGGGGCGGGGGGCAGGGGAACAGCATCAGAGCCCAGGAGGAGAGTTTGGGCCAGAGGAACCCCGCCAGCCCCGGGCCCTGCAGGCCGGTCATGGGCCACTAGAGGTCACCAGTGCTCCCAGCCGCGGTGTGTGGGGCGCTGGGCCTCCGGGCTGCGCGGCCGCGGCGCGCTTTTGGTGGGCCGAGTCTCTCAGGGAAGCCTCGCCTTCCCACTAGGGCCTGAGCGAAGGGCAGCCGGCTTGCCGAAGCTCTTCTTTCCCCTTTCTCTGGCCCTGCCTCTGTCCCCCTTTCTGCCGTCCGCATTGCCCTACGCTCCGGGCCTTCTGCTTCCTGCCCCGAACCCTTCCCTGGAAGAGGAGCCCGGGCGGGGCCGGCAGCACGGGTTGTCCTGCCAAAGCCGCATTCCTCGGAGATGGCTCAGCCTGGCCTCCTCCCTCCTCCTCCCACTCGCTTCACTCAAGGTAGAGAACTTGCTAGAGGCGGCCGGAGGGGGGCAGGCCTTTGCCTTCTCGTTGTCTCCCTGACCCCGGCCCTTCGGAGGCTGAGGCCGGGCTGGCGGAGGGGCGGTGCCGCGGGAGCGGGCCCCGCAGAGCGCGGCCGGGAACGCGGGCCTGCGGAAGCGGGGAGCTCGCGGCTGCCGCCCTCCGAGCACACCGGACCCCGCGGGGGGCGACGGGGTTGCTCGAGGCGGCAGCAGCTCCCGCGCTCGCGGCCCCGCGCATCTTCCCGTTGCTTAGGGGCTCGGGCTTGCTCTGGGTTGAAAGCGGCTGAGAAGGAAGAATTTGGACATTTAGGAGGGAGCGAGTGGGGAAGGAGGCAAAAGGGAATGGAGAAGGAAGATGAAACTGACGTCAGCCCAGGGCAGGGGGCTGCAAGGAACGCCCGGTCCCAGACTCTCCGCCGGGCCTAAAGAGGCGTCAGCGGGGAATCACAGAGGTGGGGGGCCAGGGAAACGGGACCCGAGCCCGCCCAGTAGGTGTAGAAGGCAGAAGGCGGAGTCCTGAGACCCAGGGAGGGGTAGGGTGGAGGTTGCGGCCCTCCCAGCGATTCCTGGAAGCCCGGAGCTGGGCGGCGCCGACTCAGCTGACTTCCCCGAAGCTCCCCTCCCTCTGCTCAGGGCTGTTGCTGGGCAGGTTTGGCGTTTGGCCTGAGCCTGAGAACCAATCGCAGGTGGAGATGCCGTCGCAGCCCCTCGCAGGGCTCCCCGGCTTCAGCACCCCCTTTCTGTTTCTGCCAGCCCCTGAGCTCCCCCTCGGCCTCCAGCCTCTGTCCTCTCAGGAGGTGGGCGCTTCTCTGGGGAGGTCAGTCCCCTTTCCCGTCTTATTTTAGAGCTGGGACTCAGTGCAGCCCCTTAGGATTCCTTCCTCTGGTCACTGAGGTCAGTATGGGGTCAATGTGGAAGTTCTCAGGAAGGAGAACCTGACCTCAAGCAACCCCTCTTCCTGGCCCCCTAGAGGGGAGTAGTGTGGCCACACACCTCTTCGCCGACCTCTGGAACCCTCTGGAGGGACTTGGGAGAGCAGAAGCTGCAGCCTGAGGGCAGAGAGATGTGAGGAGGGCCCCTAGGTTTGCTGCACTAGGGGACATTTAGGGAAGGACTCAGAGGAACTGGGCCCCAGAGAATTGAGATGAGGGTGGGGTGGTAATAGGAACAAACTTGATATGCACAAGAGAGATCAAGCATGCAAAAGGCCTGCAAATTGCTGAGGATGCCTCCTTTCTGAGTGTGCTGGGGGAGGGGGGTTGTGGTTCGAGTATCAGTGACACTAGGGGTGATCTGTGCTCTCACAAGTTCAGCTGGGTCAGGATTCCTCTCCCCTCCCCCTCCCAGATTCCCCAGGGTAAATACCCACCCAATTTAAGTGGCAGCCTTTGGACTAAATTTAGCTCCTGGACTTCCCCAACCCCCAGAGCTCCCTGTAAGCAGGTGCTCGCAGCTGCAGCGTGTGGTGTGGTGAAGAGTTTGAACCTTCTCCTTCCACTCACCCAGATTGCATCTTTCTGGTAACTAGGAGTGAAGCGGAGCACAGGAACCCAGTGGCTGGCCCAGGGCATAAGTGTCTCAGCCTTAAGCCACCTTCTCCCAGAAAACCTGTAAGAGAAGAGCTCTGGTGGGAGGCTCTAGACGGACATGGAGGGTGGTGAGGTAGGGAGAGAACACGATGCCAGGAGAGCCTCCCTCCAGATTCTCTCCAGCCAGATCCTCTCTCATTCCTTGTTCTCCCCGGTCCCCAGGTTTACAAATAGAGACTTCTTGTTAGCATCCTCACTAGAGTACACTGGTCCAGGAAGCCCTCTCCTCTCTTTGAACCATGGAGAATCACGCTATGGTAGAGATGGTTTGGGGAGGTACGTGTGGTGGGACTAGGAGTTTCCACCCTTTTTCTTTTCTCAACACCCCTCAATCTACCATCTCTGGTGCTGGGAGGGTAGAAGTGGTTTATCTGCCACAGGTAGGTGATGAAGAGGTGTCAACTTTAAAGGGCAGAGACGCCGTCTAAAGGAAGTAGAAAGCCTCAGGAAAGTACCTAAGTCTAAGCCTGTCAACAAGAGACAGAAAAAGTTTGGTTTAACCTCAAAGTAGCCAGCACAAACCCTGAATCTGACTTTGGGCTTCCTGGAGACTGGGGAAGACTCAAGAAGAGGGTGTTTCACGGCTGAGGTCTGAGTAAGGATTTGAGGGGGGAATGTACAAGGTCAGTCCAAAACAAGGTCTGCGTCAGGCATGGCAGTCAGAAGCCGGGGAGCATCAGCTCTGCCAGCTGAAGGGGAGATGCAGAGATGGCCGGAAGCTGCCAGGCTGAGCATTCCTCCTCTGAGCACTGGAGAGCTGTGCTGGGGACGAAAGGCCAGGTTGGGTCTGCGTGTTCATGCGCTGTGCTCTTCTGAGCTTTACTTGAATCTTGAGATAGCTCCGCTGAACTTTGAGTGAAGAGGAAAAGAAACTGTGGGAAAGGGGATGAGGTTACTCATAAAAAAGGAGCAGACTGTACCCCTGCGATCCCTAGGCTAACAGGCTGTCCCCTTGACGGGAGAGGCAGAGATCATCTCCCCCAGAACAAGGTCACCCTCCTCTCTCCCATCACTACATTCCTCTCCCCCCTACTGTTGGCTATTGGCTGCCGGCCTTTTTCATTACAAGATGAGACTCCTCTTTTTTTTGTTTGTTTTTTGAGATGGAGTCTTGCTCTATCACCAGGTTGGAGTGCAGTGGCTTGATCCCGGCTCTCTGCAACCTCCGCCTCCCGGGTTCAAGCGATTTTCCTGCTCAGCCTCCCAAGTAGCTGGAACTACAGGTGCGCGCCACTACACCCAGCTAATTTTTATATTTTTAATAGAGACGGGGTTTCACCATGTTGGCCAGGATGGTCTTGAACTCCAGGGCTCAAGTGGTCCTCCCACCTCAGCCACCTCAGCCTTCCAAAGTGCTGGGATTACAGGTATGAGCCACTGTGCTAGGCCCTACATTTTTTTCAACCATTTAAAAACACCAAAATGGCCGGGCACAGTGGCTGATGCCTCTAATCCCAGCATTTTGGGAGGCCGAGGCAGGTGGATATCACTTGAGGTCAGAGTTCAAGACCAGCATGACCAACATGGTGAAACTCTGTCTCTATTAAAAATACAAAAAAATTAGCGGGCCATTGTGGTGTGTGCCTGTAGTCCCAGCTACTCAGGAGGCTGAGGCAGGAGAATCACTTGAACCCGGAAGGCAGCGATTGCAGTGAGCCGAGATCACGCCACTGCACTCCAGCCTAAGCAACAGAGCAAGACTATCTTAAAAAAAAAAAAAAATTATTTGGTTGTGGGCCATACAAAAACAGGTGGCAGGACAAATTTGGCAGGGAGGTAGTTCCTGACCCTGGGGATTGTTCCTACCTGGTGAACTCCTGCCCCGCCTAACCATAGAAAATCTTGTTTGTGTCTCTTCCAGGCCTCAAAATACAGCTGTAGAACCTTTTAATTCAACATACTCTACTGATGCCTGGTTTTTTTGTGTGTGTTTTTTTTGGGTGGGGGACAGAGTCTTGCTCTATCAATCACCCAGGCTGGAGTGCAATGGTGTGATCTCGGCTCACTGCAGCCTCCATCTTCCAGGTTCAAGCGATTCTCCTGCCTCAGCCTCCCAAGTAGCTGGGATTACAGGTGCCCACCACCACACCTGGCTAATAGAGATGGGGTTTCACAATGTTGGCCAGGCTGGTCTTGAACTCCTGACCTCATGATCCACCGCCTCAGCCTCCCAAAGTGCTGGGATTACAGGCGCAAACCGCCACGCCTGGCTGATGCCTGGTTCTTAATTGCTTCTCTTAGGGAATTTAAAGACTTGAAAATGGTTAATAGAGTAACTTCTTAAGGGACAGTCCTGAAACTCCTTCTATTTGTATACTGCTTTCAGGTAAAAGCACTTATATCAATAGTCTCTCTTTAAATCTTCACAGTAATAAGATAGCCGACCGTATTGTTAAGCTCTGTTTATAGGGGAGACAATTAAGGCTTGAGATCTAGTCTCTTCACTTTTTTTTTTAGATGGAGTTTCGCTTTCGTTGCCTAGGCTGGAGTACAATGGCATGATCTTAGCTCACTGCAACCTCTGCCTCCCAGGTTCAAGTGATTCTCCTGACTCAGCTTCCCAAGTAGCTGGGATTGATTATAGGCGCCTACTACCACCCCCGGCTAACTTTTTCTGTATTTTTAGTAGAGATGGGGTTTCACCATGTTAGTCAGGCTGGTCTCCAACTCCTGATCTCAGGTGATCCACCTGCCTCGGCCTCCCAAAGTGCTGGAATTACAGGCATAAGCCACCGTGCCCGGCCCAAAAACACTTTTAAAAATGTATTTTTGGCTAGACACGTGGCTCACACCTGTAATCTCAGCACTTTGAAAGGCCAAGGCAGGGGGATCACCTGAGATCAGGAGTTGAAGACCATCCTGGACATCATAGTGAGACCTGTTTCTATTTATGTAAAATTAAAATTTTTAAAAAAATTTTATATATTTTTAAGAGATAGGGTCTCACTATGTTGCCTAGGCTGGACTTGAACTCCTAGGCTCAAGCAATCCTTCCGCCTCAGCTTCTTGAATAGCTGCGTCTATGGGGTGCCTGGCTTCCTTCTTTTCTTTCTTTTTTTTTTTTGAGACAGAGTCTTGTTGTGTCATCCAGGCTGAAATGCAGTGACACAGCTCACTGCAGCCTCAACTTCCTGGGCTCAAGTGATCCTCCTGCCTTAGTTTCCCTAGTAGCTAAGACTACTGGCATGAGCCTTCTTTACTCAGTTCCTGGCATAAGCTTTCTGTTACTCAGCTTCATTCACACAGGGCATGTTGTTATTAAAATAATTTTGGCCTCAGTGATCCAAACCTTGGATACTTTTGTTTTGAGAGAGAGTCTTGCTTGGTCGCCCAGGCTGGAGTACAGTGGTGCAATTCTGGCTCACTGCAACCTCCTGGTTCAAGTCATTCTCCTGCCTCAGCCTCCAGAGTAGCTGGGACAACAGGCATGCACCACAGTGCCTGATTAATTTTTGTATTTTTAATAGAGAATGGGTTTCACCATGTTGGCCGGGCTGGTCTTGAACTCCTAGCCTCAAGTGATCCCTCTACCTCAGCCTCCCAAAGTGCTAGGATTATGGGCATGAGCCACCACACCCAGCCAAGCATTTACTAATAGAATCAGAGATTTTTTTCTAGGACATAGATTTCTCAAAGTTACGTGTTATGTTAATGTTATGTAATTAAAACCAATACAGGCCAGGCAGGGTGGCTCATACCTGTAATCCTAGTACTTTGGGACGCCAAGGTAGGTGGGTCATGGAAGCCAGGAGTTTGAGACCAGCTTGGCCAACATGGCAAAACCCAGTCTCTACTAAAAATAAAATTAGCTAGGTGTGGTGGTGCACGCTTGCAATCCCAGGTACTTAAGGAGACTGAGAAATGAAAATCACTTGAACCTGGGAGGCAGAGGTTGCAGTGAGCCGAGATCACAGCACTGCACTCCAGCCTGGGCGACACGGTGAGACTCTGTGTCAAAAATAAGTAAATAAATAAATGAATGCAATACAACTGCATTTCCTTTTTCTTTTCTTTTTTTTTCTTCTTTTGAGAAAGAATCTTGCTCTGTCGCCAGGCTGGAGTGCAGTGGCGTGATCACTGCAATCTCCACCTCCCAGGTTCAAGCAATTCCCCTGCCTCAGCCTCCTGAGTAGCTGGGACTATAGGCACGCACCACCACGCCCAGCTAATTTTTTTTTCTGTATTTTTAGTAGAGACGGGGTTTCACCATATTGCCCAGGATGGTCTCGATCTCCTGATCTCGTGATCTGCCCACCTCGGCCTCCCAAAGTGCAGGGATTACAGGTGTGAGCCACCGGGCCCAGCCAAATTTTTCTTTCAAACAGTAGCGATGATATATATATGTGTATATATATATATCTCCTTCACGGTTCAAGATGGGAAAGGGAAGATATAGCAACTTCCATCCTGTTTCATACCTGACCCCAACTACCCAGCTTTGAGGTGGGGCAAGGGGCAGGGAAGCAGGTAGCCCAGCACCCCTTGCCACCATCACCAGGCTCCTCTGTAGAGCTGTTGTTCCTTAAAGCTGAAAACAGGCCACCTCATTTCAAAACACACACACACACACACACACACACACACACACACACAAACCTCATTTTGACACGAAGTTGTTTCCCTCTTTCTGTTTCTCTTCATTGCCTCATGAGGGATTTCTGAGAAATGAAAAAAAGTCACCTCCTACAGCCGCAGCCTGCAGTTTTGTTTTTTGGTTTTGTTTTTACCCATGAAGAAGAGGGGGGTGGAGGAAAGGAGTATATTGCTTAAGCATCTAGTATTAATCCAAAGCTCTACAAAGTAAGAGAAATGCTCTTTCCATAGCCCTTCACCTGAGGTGTGCCCCCCTTTCCTTAGATCTGGGCTCTCATGCAAAAGGAAATAAACAAGATATCCTCCCCTCAGGAAAGTTCAGTAACAAAGCAGTGAAACGGAACAGCCGCTCCCTTGCAGCAGGCCAGCTGTCTCCCCTCCCCCCACTTCCACCAAGGGCAGGAGACCTGTGGGAATTGCTCCAGGCAACCTAAAGGACAGAGGTGTGAGCCTGATCAATCTGGGCGTAGGAGATTCAGGAATAAAATGCATGTGAATGCGGTGTTTCCCAGGGAGAATTCACAGCCTTCTCCCCCTCAAACCTGAATACCTGAGAGTCATAACCAGCCCAGTGAGGTAGACTATGAAATGTAGAGCAGAATTTTCAAAACCAGCTCCTCCTACTAGACAGGAAAATTAACATTTTTTTAGGGCACAGAACCGAAAGGATTTTTACTGGAATCTAACCCAGGATGAAACCTAACAGTTAAACATTCTTTTCCTTCTCTGCGTCCTTGGCTCTGGATTCCAGCACACCTTGTCCCAGGCTAAGTTGAGTAAACATACACATGTGACCACATGAGGGCGGGAAGATCACCAAGTGGGGGTGGAGAAATTTTGAATGGAATGCAGCCCCAGCTAGTTAGGGGGCCCGGGGCTGAGACCTCTGGCACGGGCAGTAGATTTATACAGGCAAAGAAGCCAAAACAATGAGCTCATGGGCAAGAATGTGGCCTGTGGGGAAGTCTCGGCAGCCAGAGCAAACTGGTTTTTTGAATCAGGATGGGAATAGCAATAACTGAGTCTCCCACGGGAACAGGATCAGGGAACATGGAAGCCACCATTCAATACCCTGGGGTTCCAGTTAAATAACTTCTGGGAGCTCTTACTAAAATTCTGGTCTGCAGACAGCATAGCGCTCTTAGGCCTATTTGCAAAAACTTGGTTCCCTTCCCTGACTAGGTGAAACCTAGAGGGTGAAGGACCAGGTGGCCAGTGAGCTATCTTAGGTGATGCTCTTAATAGATCAATCACTAAGGGCAACTTTATTCAAACCGGGCCTGCCAATGTCAGCTCCTTCAGTCTAGAGCCAAAGACGGCTACAATCCTGAGACTGTGTGCTTAGGGTCACCACTTTAACAGGACAGAGGAAGCAACTGAGTCTTTTCTACTTCTAAATAAACACAATCCAACCAGTTGTGTGTCATTTATGCCCAGTTCAGACTTATTTAAACCAAACAGCCTTTTTTTCCTACCAGTGTTTTCCAGTTTTTATATTAAGAGGCAGGGTCTTGCTATGTTGCCCATGCTGTGGCTATTCAGAGGGGTGCAATTCTACGAGTGGAATTGCATAGGAGTTTTGACCAGCTCTGTTTCCAACTTAGGGTCACCCCGCCTTAGGCAACCCGGTGGTCCCCCACTCCCAGGAAGTCACCATATTGATGCAGAACTTAGCATAAACACCAGATCAACTTAGTGCATGATAGCCCTGAACTCCAGGGCTCCAGTGATTCTTCTGCCTTAACCTCCAGAATATCTGGGACTACACGTGCCTGCAACTGTGCCTGGCCAACAATTTTTATTTTTATTTTTGAGATGGAGTCTTGCTTTGTTGCCCAGGCTGGAGTGCAGTGGCTTGATCTCGGCTAACTGCAACCTCTTGACTCCCGGGTTCAAGCTGTTCTCCTGCCTCAGCCTCCCGAGTAGCTGGGATTACAGGCACGCATCACCACGTCCAGCTAATTTTTGTATTTTTAGTAGAGACAGGGTTTCACCACGTTATCCAGGATAGTCTTGATCTCTTGACCTCGTGATCTACCAGCCTTGGCCTCCCAAAGTGCTGGGATTACAGGTGTGAGCAACTATGCACGGCCACTAATTTTTTTTATGTTTAGTAGAGAAAGGGTTTCACCATGTTGCCCAGGTGGTCTCAAATTCTTGGGTTTAAGCAATCCGCCTGCCTTGGCCCCCCAAAATGCTGGAATTACAGCATGAGCCACTGTGCCTGGCTAGATCGTAAACTTTACCATCTAGCCACATCTGCCTTCTCATTTATTGGATTTGTTATGCATAAATTCTTTAGCACACATCTCCTAAAAACAAGGACATTGTCTTACATAACCGCAGTATAATACTCAAGAAATTTAACATTGATACAGTACTAACATATAACGTGTAGTTAAGTTTCTTTTGAACTATTTCCCAATCTTTCTTGAGTTTCTTAAGGGGAAGAATTATCTCTTTATAATTCCAGCATCTAACAGGTCATGATACATAATAAGCAGTCTACTGTCATGTAATAGAAAAATGAAGAGACTCTCAACATCTGGCTGCCTGAAGCTCCTGCTAAACAGACAAGCCTAGGCAACAGAGCAAGACCGTATCTTTAGAAACAGAACAAAACACTGGGTGTGGTGGGGTACCTGGAGTCCCAGCTACTCTGGAGGTTGAGGAGAGAGGATTCCTGAAGACGGGAGTTCAAGGCTGCAGCGAGCTGAGATAGTGCCACTGCACTCCAGCCTAAGCGATAGAGCGAGACCCCATCTCTTTAAAAAAAAAAAAAAAAAAAAAAATCCCAGCTCATTGCAATGTTAAAGATTTCTCATTTCCCAGTGGTCAAGAACTATTATTCTATGCAGGTCAATTAAGGAACTGCAAATTAGCAACCAAGTATAGTGTGGGAACAAAAGCCTGCCACATATACGCCCAGGCTAAAGTGCATTGGCGCGATCAACTCACCACAACCTCCGCCTCCTGGGTTAAAGCAGTTCTCCTGCCTCAGCCTCCCGAGTAGCTGGGATTACAGGCACGTGCCACCATGCCCAGCTGATTTTTATATTTTTAGTAGAGATGAGGTTTCACTATGTTGGTCAGGCTGGTCTCAAACTCCTGACCTCGTGATCCACCACCTCGGGCTCACAATGTGCTGTGATTACAGATGTGAGCCACCACGCCCACTCAATTTTTTTTTTTTTTTTTTTTTTTGGTATTTTTAGTAGAGACAGGGTTTCACCATGTTGGCCAGGATGGTCTCCATCTCTTGACCTGGTGATCTCCTCCTTGCCTTGGCCTCCCAAAGTGGATTACAAGTGTAAGCCACCGTGCCTGGCCTGTTTTTTGTTTTTTTGAGATGGAGCCTCGCTCTGTTGCCCAGGCTGAAGTGCAGTGGCGTGGTCTTGGCTCACTGCAACCTCCGCCTCCTGGGTTCAAGGGATTCTCCTGCCTCAGCCTCCCAAATAGCTGAGACTACAGGTGCTCACACCACACCTGGCTAACTTTTTTTGTATATTTGGTAGAGATGGGGTTTCACCATGTTGGCCAGGCTGGTCTGGAACTCCTGACCTTAGGCAGTCAGGCTGCCTCAGCCTCCCAAAGTGCTGGGATTGCAGTCGAAAGCCACTGTGCCAGGTCTGAGAGGTGTTTCATAATCGGCCTGGAGAAAAATCTACAACCAACTTTCCACAAACTTCACATAGCTAAGATAACACTGTAGCAAGTCTGAAAGTAAGGGAGAGAATTAAGTTTTCAAATTTGAAATGCAGAAGCCTTTGAAGAGTGGCAGCATTCTAGAAACAAAGTTCCATAATGATTGACAAAGTGAAGCAAAAAACTACGATAGACACTCAACTGACCATCTGAACTCCAGGAATTAATGGCCAGTGCTCTGGGCATCTGGCTGGAGCCATGCTACTTACCAGTTGCGCAGGTTATTTCACTTTAATTTTGTTAAAAACCTTCAGCTGTCACAACTGTTTTAAAGAAAAATTTTGTGAAAGAACAGTATGAAGCAAGACCTGGCTCTAGACACAAAACAGGAACTGAGAAAGTTTGGTTGTGTCAAATAAAGGGAAGTGTTAATTATTCTGACTCTAGTGATTAAGGTTACCCAGTTACTATTAAATCCAAGCTTTTAAAAGGTGCTGAGCAAAGGAACATTGCACCAGGAACGGCTTCACATCATAGCACATCAACGGGAGCAACAGCACTGACTTAACTCAGGACAAGGTTTGGGCTTGGGAATGCACTTACACAACCGTCACCAGGCTGGAGTGCAGTGGGGCGATCTTGCCGGGTTCAAGCGATTCTCCCATCACAGTCCCCCAAGTAGCTGGGATTGCAGGTGTGCGCCAGCACACCCAGCTAATTTTTGTAATGACAGGGTTTCACCATATTGACCAGGATGGTCTCGGATCTCTTGACCTAGTGATCCGCTGGCTTGGGCCTCCCAGAGTGTTGGGATTACAGGCCTGAGCCACCACACCAGCCTTTTAAACACAAATGCAACTGAAGGCACAGAATCCAGTTTGTCTGATGTCTGGTGCTCAGGGCTTAAAACCAAATATGCAAACCTCACATTTGCACATTTCCATGGTGATTCAGCTCCCTTTCAAGGTAGCTGAAAGTAAAGGCAGGATAGGGTTTTTGAAATTGACTTGCTTCTTTTCACTTCCTTTTTGGAAAAATGGAAGGGGAAAAGTACTGAAAAAGTGCCAGGAACTTCATCAAAACTCTTTAGGTGTTATTTTAGCTACTCCATCTCAAAAGGTTAAGAGGTATGGAGATGATACAGTAACTGCTGTACACTACCCTCTTAGCTCAAAATCAAGGTTGGGGGCAATGGCTCACGCCTGCAGTCCTAGCACTTTGGGAGGCTGAGGCAGGTGATCACCTGAGGTCAGGAATTCCAGACCAGCCTGGCCAACACTGGTGAAACCCAGTCTCTACTAAAAATACAAAAATTAACCAGGCGTGGTGGCGGGCACCTGTAATCCCACCTACCTGGGAGGCTGAGGCTGCAGTGAGATTGCACCACTGCACTCTAGCCTGCGCAACACAGTGAGTCTCTGACTCAAAAAAGAAAAAAAAAAAATCATACCAACATTTGGTGATTCAAAAATCAAGACAAAGATTTTGATTTTTTTCTATTAAAAGGTTTAGGAACTCCTCCAAGTGCAGCAGTAACATATTTAATTAAAAACCCAACGTCTCTAATTTGAATAGAAGAAAGGAACTGTCCTTTGCTCTAAGGCAAATCAGCTTCGTGGGACTTTTGCTTTGAATTCACCTACATGTATTTGCTCAGCTGACTTCTCTAAAAGGCTTGCCTAAGAGGGGGGAGGAAAAGAGGCGTTGATGAGAAAAGACCCGTATCACACACCTTGTATTTGAACAAGATTTATTTTCTCAGGAAAAACAGGAACTTCGGGAAACACACTACATTTTACAACCAACATTAACTTGTAGTCGGTCCTAACCGTTCCTGGCACAGCTGTCAGAAGTACTAGCTGTTTCACCAGAACCGAGGTGTTGACCCCCAACAGAATGTACACGAACACTAGAGGACTGCATGTTTTTCCCTGAGAGAAGCATAAGTCAAACAGAAGTCAAACAGAAGTCGCTGAGAGCGCCATCCTTCTAAGCAGCCCCTCCCTTTCCCTTTTGGAGGGTTTGCCTGAACTTTGTAGCTAGTCAGCACTTAGACCACCTGGCCCCTTCTCTCCCTATAAACTCACCACTCCCCTCCTTTCTCAAACCACTTGGGGTGCCCTAATCCCTCACTGCCCCAAGCCCAAACTATCAACTAAGATCCTTGTCTGTATTTCCAGTCACACCTAATGAACTGGGAAGTGAGGCCTCTAAAAACCAATTCACATCTACGAGCTTGTTTCCACTGTATTTGGGAGACAGGCTTTTTAGTTACCGTAACCAGATCTTAAGATTAATTAAAATCTACATAAAGTGCTTTTAGGTCCTTAGAGATACATGATATAAATAAGTGGCTTATGATCAAGAATGATAAATATATAGGTAAAAATAGCTCTAGCAAAGATGACCTTATGGCTCTGACACGGGCAGGCAGGGCAATTCTTCCCCATTACATTCTTAGTCATCTTATTCATGCCTATTTTCAAATGGAGACCACAGACTAAAGGTCATGTTCTGAGGCTGAAGCTTTCAAATGACCCTAGTTCCATTAGAGACACTTTCTTCAGTTTATCAGTAGCTTTTAAACTCTGAGGTTAAACACAGCTCACCTCTTTCTGTAAATTAAAGTGAGCATACTCAAAAACAAGGAAACTTTAGAGAAAGCCCCATAAGATGTTCCCTCCTCTAAAAATTCCTGAGGGGAATTTTGACACAATTCCCCCAAAGACAGGATAACCAGTCCAAGGAAAAGGGACTTCCTCCCACCCCTCAATGACTGTAGTGTCACAGCACCCATGGTATTACCACTTCCCCACAGGATAAAGTTCATGAAAGATGAAAGGTCTGTGGACTCTTGGTGGGGAGGGAGAGGGAGGGTCACTCAGGTTCCCAGTAGGGGTTTCACAGTGACAAAATCTAAAAGGGCTGAGGAAGAGTTCAGGGATGGCAGGGGAAAGATGTAGGAAACGATACAAATATCCATAGAGGGAGCAGAACGAGCAGCTGTTTCAAGGAAGGACAGGAAATAAAAGGTAAGTCTCAAAGAACATCAAGTCTGAAATCCAAAGATTCCAAAGCAAAAATCTGAAACAAAGTTTGGGAATCATTAATAGAAACAATAAGTATTTGTTTTATTGAAATACTAGGCTTAGACCTGTGTGTATAACAAGCAAGCCTAATAATAGCACCATGGTTAGACTAGCCTGCATTTCCAAGCCATCATTTTACAATTTATTAAGCAAACAAGGGATCAAATGTCTCTCCATCCACCTGATGTGATCTTTTTATATGCACAGAGCTAATGAGTTCCATTCCGAACAGCTGAAAATCTTCTGGCAGAAGCTTTAAAGATGAGCTCATGAATTCAGTTTAAATTTCACCAATTAAATTAGGTCAAATGGAAGGAACTAAAATGAGTGTTGCCCAATCAGAGCCCATTATTTGTAAGTGATCAGTAACCTTAAAACTCCACTTAGACCTAATTATTGAAAACCTGCATATAACTAAGTGAAAAGATTAATTTCCATTTATCGACCTCTCAATCCCAGGTTTTCAAAGAAAAACCTATCTAAGAAATACTTACCAAAATCAGATAGGAAAATTAAAACCTGCATAGTTTATCAATCAGATTTGTTCCACTACAACCAGTTTGCATACAGTTACACATCAATTCGTTCTGTATACACTCTCGACTGACCAGAACAAAGTTTAGCATAGAAAAGCTTTAAGAAACAGATAGTCCTAATTACAGAAGTTGCCAAGTTCAAAAGGGTATGAAAAAAACTAATGTAAATTTGAGACTCCTCTCCCTTTGTTTCAAATAGACTTTTGTAAAAATATATACAATTTTTACAAATACATTTACAAGTTGTCTTAAAATCTGAGGATATCCATATTCATAACTACTGAGCCTTCTGTCAAGTATTCCTGGCCATAAACTAGGCTAACAAACTAAGAATCATGGAAACCAAGCCAATGTATAACAAGTATAGAAGTCCTGAACACCTGGACTTTCTATTTCAAGAAGTATCCTGGGAAAGCTAATTATAGAGAGGAAAAGCTTCCCTTGTACAGTACTGAGGCTTAACAGTCATAGTTCTATTACTTGTAGCTTTTACACAGGTCACTGGCATTGTTAGTGCTTCTCTTAACACTACAGAATATTAATGAATTCGACGGGTATATTTAATCAATTCTATGACTTGCCTGGCTACTGGCCACTCTCCTGTTCTCAACAAGGAAATTACCTCTTTCCACCCTCCCATCTTCACTCAATCTGTAAGTCCTCCTCCATAACCTCCCTAATGAAGTTTGCTTGTCGCTGAAACTGAACTTTGCTTCTTTCAGACAGTGACTCTTCAGTCAAGGGGAGATCTTTTCCCATGTATTTATTCTTGTTAGCCATAATCTTCTGCCACGTGGCTAGGCTGCTAGAGGGCAACTCTTGGAAGTCACAGATGTTATCTGGTTTTGGTGGTGGTGGTGGTTGGTTAAAAGTCAACTATTGCACTTACAAGGCTATCTTATTAGATATGCCAAACCAGCTCCTACTCCAGCAACACCTGCAAAAGCCAGCAGCACATTTCTGATGCCACCTTCTAGGTCCTCTACATGGAAGAACTCCACAAACCCATCCTAGAAAACAAAAAAGAAAAGCACATTTTCAAGTATGGGTTTCTGCTCTCTTAACAACACTACTATCCAGAGAAAAGGTGAATTGAAGTATCTAAGGCTTCCCCGTAAAACAATCCTAAATCAATTATTATTCACCCCGGGGGCAAAAAAAAAAAAAAAAAAAAAAAAGCCATTTCTAAGTTCTTCAGTTTCTTAAGTGGGCACCCATAATGGTCAAACTTGATTTTACAGCACTATCTTGGTCATATTAGGATTTATCTAAACAAAGGGACTTCCAGAGTTCCGATAAAGTAAAAGACAAAAAACCTTACTCTCAAATCTCCACCACCTAATATCTCAGTAACACCTCAACTGCGCAGACTAGTTTTTCTCAACGTACATCCTACATCAGATCTGGGTTTCTGTTTACAACGCAGGCTCCACCCATATCTTCTCAATTAAAATAGAGAGCACCTTAGGAATGTATTTCAGCTATCCTCCCCTGGTGACTTATTTCTCCATGGTTTGAATCCGCTGAATTCAACTGAATTGGAACAAAAATAATCTAGAGAAAAAACAAGATTTTTGATACAATTCAAGACCGCCAAACCACTATCTCTAAGGATCCATTACTTAAATATAACATCAAACATCCAGTGGTCCTTTAGAGCCCGCAAACAGCGGTGAGTCATAAAAACCTTCAGACATCCCCACCTCTAAAAAAAAAAATCATTCTACTTCCACTTCAAGGCCCCCTTCACCCTTAAGGCAAACTTACCCAGCCTCTTTGTTTAACTAGCCAGTCCCGTTTTGTCCTTACGAGAACGTCTGTGATACTTTCTGCTAATGGTTCAATGCAGCTTTCTTGGTTTATGGTCTTCAAGTGTTTGGCCACAAAGGCACCAAAAGAAATGAGAGTCACAATCCTACCCCAGTTTGTTACGCCGTCGCTGAAAACATGGACCATCACTCGAGACAAAGATTTGACATCGTCTTCGTTTTTGATGTCCAGTTTCCGAAGCATGCCTGGGGAAGAAAAGCATGCAGGTCCTCGCGACCTCCTTTGTCTAAACCCGCGCACGATTCGGCCGCCCACCCACGGCGGGGAAAGTCACTACACGGATTTATACAACTCAGGTCGACCCCACTTGAAATTGACATCCCACCCTTTCCGGTCTTTGAACAAGAGCTGCCATTTCCAAAAGAATCTAGATGGGCGGAAACAATGACTCACGGCCAGAATATTCCGGTTTCGGGAATGGGATCAGACACGTTTCCACCCGCCCTCGGCGGGTGAGTCCAGGGAGCGATGGGAAAAAAAGGAGTGAGGCCTTGGCGATTAATGAGCCCCCTTACCTTGGAAGGCCGTCTCGTGGTTGCGCTGCACGCCGTCCCCAACCCGTCGTAAGGTCTCCAGCGCCTTCCTGCTGGCGGCCCCAGACCTGCCCATTGGCTTTGTGTCCTTGGCGCCGGTCGCCTGCTCCCGAAGGTACCGAGAGATAATCTCCAGCGACTGCCGGTACAACTCGTCCTCCTCCTCCTCTGCTGGCGGCGGCGTCGAGGGTAGTGACCCGTCCGTACTGGAGCCATTACCAGGCTCCCCGACCAACTCCAGCAGGGGCAGGACAGCCGGCCGCTTCCCGAGAGGCTCCGGCTCGTACCCGTCCAGCTCTTCTTCGGGCGACATGATGGCGTCGGCGGCCGGGGCTTCCATCTCCTCAAGCGGCGCCGCGCGGCGGGTGGGCGCGAAGAACAGCAGCCTCGAGGGGGTCGCGGTGACGTCGGGGACCTCGGCGCCAATGGGCGGCGGCCGCACGACCCTCCGGGCGTCAGGCGTGAGGGCGGCCGGGGGGCTAGCGCCGGCGCTTCCGCCAATCACCGCGCCGGCCTCCCCTCCCCCTACCTCTCGCTGGGCCGAGGCCTCCTTCTCCGTGGCCAAAAGCCGCCCTCCCGGAGGGGTGGCGCCGCCGCTGCCGGCACCCAAGCCGGCCCCCCCACAGTAGAGGTTGAGTCCGATTACCGCGTTTCTTTGCAGGCCAAACATGGCCAGTCGCCGCCGCAGCCGCCGCCTGGCTGAGAAACTGGGGAAGACCCCGACTCCTTACTGGAAGGAAGCGGAAGTGAGAAGTGGCCAGGAGCTCCTAGATCACGGTTTTAGGAGCGGTCTTACGCGGTGGCGTCAGTGAACTCTTACGTTTTTTAAAAACAGTCTTCCCATAAAAGGGGAAAGGGGTGGCAGCTTCCGGAGGGTTGCGCACGGCACTTACCGGCGGCCGGGGCGGGGCCGCGGCCGGAGCTGGGCCTTCCGGTCTTCCGAGGCTCTGGCGGCCGGTTACGTAACGGCGGCTCCGAGCGCCTGGGCTCCAGGGCTCGAGCTCTCTCGTGCGCACCTCGGGCCTTCTCGTGGCTACCTCCGTGAGACCTGAATCGCTAGCCCCTGTTGCTGTCTTTCGCCAGAGATTTTTTTACCAAACCAAAATTTCAACCGCTGACTAACCCAGGGGCTGAAGGAAGAAGACGGGGAAGTTCAGGGATGGATGGGAACGACTCTCTTAAATGATAGGAATACTTAAGAGAGCATACTTGGGGACTCGTATTTTGCATATGCCCAGCTCTCTACTCGCAGTCTCATTTGGAAACGAGGATGCTCCATGGACTGCCCTAAAGAACCATTTACATAAGTGAACTAAGCAAAAACTGCCGCAGCTAAACTATTCCTGCCTCTCTGCTTGCCTCACCCATCTCTGTTCCATAGTCTTTGGCGCTGTTTACATATAGGCCTTATTCCATTAGCAACTTGCCTGAGTCTTGACACCATTTTTGTTTGTTTGTTTGTTTTGAGACAGTCGCTCTGTCGCCCAGGCTGGACTGCAATGGCAGATCTCAGCTTACTACAACTTCCACCTCCCACGTTCAGACGATTCTGGTACCCCAGCCTCCCAAGTAGCTGGGATCACAGGCATGCACCACCACACCTGGCTAGTTTTTGTATTTTGAGTAGAGATGGTGTTTCACCATGTTAGCCAGGCTGGTCTCGAACTCGTGGCCTCAAGTGACCCGCATGTCTCAGCCTCCCGAAGTGCTGGGATTACAGATGTGAGCCACCTCGCCAGGTTAATTTTTGTATTTTTAGTAGAGACGTAGTTTCACCGTGTTGGCCAGGCTGGCCTCGAACTCCTGGCCTCCAGTGATCCACCTGTCTCGGCCTCTTAAAGTGCTGGGATTACAGACAGCCACCCCACCCGGACGACACCATTTATTTTTGTATTGATGATAAGGCACACTTGACTCTAGGACTTCGTAAACCCCTTGAGAACAAAGATCCTGTTACATACCATGTAAGTTAATGTTAATTAAAGCAGCCTTTTTGTTAAAAGATTTGTAAAAATAATAGCTAAAATTTGAAAGCAAGGTGCTGAGGGACATGGGAAAGGTGAGCTAGGTCACTTATTTATTGATTGATTTATTGATTTATTGATGAGGTCTTGCTCTGTCACCCAGGCTGGAGTGCAGTGGTGCCATCAGGGCTCACTGCTGCCTCAACCTTCTGGGCTCCTGGGCTGAAGCAATCCTCCCACCTCAGCCTCCGGAGTAGCTGGGAAGACAGGTGCATGCCACCGTGCTCAGCTAATTTTTTTTATTTTTTGTAGAGATGGAGTACTGCTATTTTGCCAGGCTGGTCCTGAACTCCTGGGCTCAGGTGGTCCTCCTACCTTGGCCTCCCAAAGTGTTGGGATTACAGGCCGGGCGTGGTGTCTCATGCCTGTAATCCCAGCACTTTGGGACGCCAAGGTGGGTGGGTCGCTTGAGCCCAGGAGTTCGAGACCAGCCTGGGAAACGTGGCAAAATTCTGTCTTTAAAACACAAAAATTAGATGGGTGAGGTGGCGTGTGCCTGTAATCCCAGCTACTCTGGAGGCTGAGGCAGGAGAATTGCTTGAACCTGAGAGACGGAGGTTGCAGTGAGCTAAGATGGTGCCACTGCACTCCAGCCTGGGCAACAGAGCAAGACTCGGTCTCAAAAAATAAATAAACGAAAATGTTGGACTTATAGGGTGTGAATCACACACTTGGCAAAAAGTTCCTAATCCCCAAAATATCACAGTTTAGTAAAGCAATATGGCATCCATACCATCCAGTTATGTTTTGGGCAGGAGCTAGAACCATAGGGATTTATAGTATGAACGGTGAGGATAGAAGCCTTCTGTGGTTGTAGCGAATAAGAAATGGTTTCTCTAAGGAACTTCTACTCTTGCACAGCAACTATCCATAATGTGAGATGGAATGTATGCGCTATACAACGCATTAACAACTTCATTTTGGAGTTCAGAGGTTGGGAAATTTACTTTGGGCTGAGAGCTAGAGAAAAGTGTTATGGAAGAGATAGCTTTGCTGTCATGCTTTATAAAGTAAACGTTTATCAGGTGGTAAAGGGGAAGGAGATCAAGGAAATAGGAAGAGCAGTGGTTTTTCCTTGTACAGAGGCTAAAAAAGGAAATGTAAGTTTCACTCTAAAATAAAATAAGTTTGGCGGTCACTGTGGCTCACGCCTGTAATCCCAGCACTTTGGGAGGTCGAGGCAGGTGGATCACCTGAGGTCAGGAGTTCCAGACCAGCCTGACCAACATGGAAAAATCCCGTCTCTACTAAAAATACAAAAATTAGCTGAGCGTGGTAGCGCATGCCTGTAATCCTGGCTACTCAGGAGGCAGAGGCAGGAGAATGGCTTGAACCCGGGAGGCAGAGGTTGCAGTGAGCTGAGATCGCACTATTGCACTCTAGCCTGGGCAACAAGAGCAAAACTCCATCTCAAAAAAAAAATACATAAAATAAGTTGCATTTTATTCATTATTATTTTTTGAGATGGGTATCACCCTGTTGCTCAGGCTGGAATGCAGTGGCACAATCTCAGCTCACTGCAACCTCTACCTACTAGGCTCAAGTGATCCTCCTACCTCAGCCTCCCAAGTAGCTGGGACTACAGGCCAGCAACACCTTGCCTGGCTAATTTTCGTGTTTTTTTTTGTAGAGATGGGGTTTTACCATGTTGTCCAGGCCAGTCTTAAACTCCTGGCCTCAAGCCATCTGCCCTCTTTGGCCTCCCAAAGTGCTAGGATTATAGGCATGAGCCACTGCACCTGGCCTTTTTATTTGTTAAGAAATGAAGTGTTGGCTGGGCGCGGTGGCTCACGCCTGTAATCCTAGCACTTTGGGAGGCTGAGGTGGGTGGATCACCTGAGGTCAGGAGTTCATGACCAGCCTGGCCATCATGGTGAAACCCCATCTTTTGAAAAAAAAAAAAAAAGAAAGAAAGAAAGAAAGAAATGAAGTGTTGCTTTGTTGTCCAGGATGGTCTCCAACTCCTGGCCTCAAGGGATCCTCCCACCTGAGCCTCTTGAATAGCTCGGATTACAAGCATGAGCTACCACACCCAGCTTCAAATACATTTTTTATTTTATTTTATTTTTGAGATGAAGTTTTGCTTTGTTGCCCAGGCTGGAGTACAGTAGCGCAATCTTGGCTCACCACAACGTCCACCTCCCGGGTTCAAGTGATTCTTCTGCCTCAGCTTCCCAAGTAGCTGGGATTACAGGTGTACACCATCATGCCTGGCTCATTTTTGTATTTTTAGTAGAGATGGGGTTTCACTATATTGGCCAGGCTGGTCTCGAACTCCTGACCTCGTGATCCACCCACCTCAGCCTCCCAAAGTGCTGAGATTACAGGCGTGAGCCACCACATCTGGCCTTTTTTTTTTCTTTCTTGGCTTACTATATCCTCTGCCTCCCAGGTTCAAGCGATTCTTCTGCCTCAGCCTCCTGGGTAGCTGGGATTACAGGTGTGCACCACCATGCCCAGCTAATTTTTGTATTTTTAGTAGAGACAGGGTTTCACCATGTTGGTCAGGGTGGTCTTGAACTCCTGACCTCAGGTGATCCACCCGCCTCGGCCCCACAAAGTGCTGAGATTATAGGCTTAAGCCACTGCGCCTAGATGATTTTATTTTATTTTTAGAGACAGGATTTTGCTCTGTTGCCCAGGCTGGAGTACAGTGGTGCAATCATAACTCTGAGCACCTCAGCTTTCCCAAGCAGCTAGGACTGCAGGCGTGTACCATCACACCCAGCTAATTTTTTTTGAGACGGAGTCTCGCTCTGTCACCCAGGCTGGAGTGCAATGGCACAATCTTGGCTCACTGCAACTTCCACCTCCTGGGTCCAAGCAATTCTCGTGCCTCAGCCTTCCGAGTAGCTGAGGTTATAGGCGCGTGCCACCACACCCGGCTAATTTTGTGTTCTTAGTAAAGACAGAGTTTCTCCATGTTGGTCAGGCTGGTCTTGAACTCCTGACCTCAGGTGATTCACCCGCCCCGTCTTTAAAAAAAAAAAAAAAGGCCAGGTGCAGTGGCTCATGCCTGTAATCCCAGCACTTTGGGAGGCTGAGGCAGGCGGATCATGAGGTCAGGGGATCAAGATCAGCCTGACCAACATGGCAAAACCCCATCTCTACAGAAATACAAAAAATTAGCCGGACGTGGTAATGCGTGCCTGTAGTCCCATTTACTCAGGAAGCTGAGGCAGGGGAATTGCTTGAACCTGGGAGATGGAAGTTGCAGGGAGCCGAGATCGCACCACTGCACTCTATCATCTCAAAAAAAAAAAAAAAAGGAAAAAAGAAAGAAAGTGACATGTAGCTGGGTGATAGTACTAGAAGTTGAAAAGATCCATTGAGAGACACTGTGGAGCAGGGTCTACAGGGCTCCATGACTAAGAAGATAACAGAACAGAGCGTAACGTGTCACGAGCTAGGCATCGTATTACACAAGATCAGCAGGCTGACCACCTTCTAGACTCCTATGGACTGCCCTAGAGGGTCACTGCTCTCACCCTATGCAGCAAGGAGACAAGGTGTCAGCACGATCTCTTGGGAGGGCCTGTCCTCAGGGAATTTTAATTCACTTAGGTCTCCTGGTCCTTAGTTTTAGTCAGTCATAGGAACCTCTAGATTTGTCCACACTCTGTAAGAATGGCTCGTATTCTCAAGATAAATATCCTGGTCACAGTCGTGAACCTCAAAATAAAAACACAAAAAACTTGTTGTTGACTATGATTCTGCCATTCTTTCGCCCAGGCACTGTTGAACTTTTGAGGCTGGGTGTGGTGGCTCATGCATGTAATCCTAGCACGTGGGGAGGCTGAGGCAGGACGGTCACTTGAGCTCAGGAGTTCAAGGCCAGTCTGGGCAATATAGCGAGACCCTGTCTCCATTTTAAAAGTTAATATAGGCCGGGCCCAGTGGCTCACGCCTGTAATCTCACCACTTTGGGAGGCCAAGGCAGGTGGATCACCTGAGGTCAGGAGTTCAAGACCAGCCTGACCAACATGGTGAAACCCCATCTTGACTGAAAAATGCAAAAATTAGCCGGCGTGGTGGCGCACAACTGTAATCCCAGCTACTTAGGAGACTGAGGCAGTAAGAATTGCTTGAGCCCAGGAGGTGGAGGTTGTAGTGAGCCAAGATTGTGCTGCTGCACTCCAGCCTGGGTGACAGAGCGAGAGGGACCCTATCTAAAAAAAAATTAATATGTGGCCGGGCACGGTGGCTCACGCCTGTAATCCTAGCACTTTGGGAGGCCGAGGTGGGTGGATCACCTGAGGTCAGCAGTTCAAGACCAGCTTGGCCATCATGGCGAAACCCCATCTTTAAAAAGGAAAAAAAGAAATAAAAATTAATATGTAGTCTCTCCCTTGACAAGATGGCCATCCTGGCGGTACCAGCAAGTGCTCCTCACACTATGCCGGCCCCAGCGGACAGCAGCCTCAGCCTCGGTCCCAAGCCCAGTCCCACCCCAGCGTCAACACTAGCACTGGCTGCAGCTCCGGCTCCAGCCTCATCCTCAGACCCTCTAGCAACAGCGGCTGTGACTGTGGCTCCGGGCCAGACCTCGGCCTCAGCGCAAGCTCCAGCGGAGATTCCAGGGCCCGCTATGTTTGGTCCTGCTGTCCCAGGGCCCTTTCCTGCAGCTGCGTGGTCAGGCTGCCCCCAGTCATTTTGGCCTCCATTGTGGACAGCTAAAAGTGATGGAACGAGGGAGCTATCCGGGTTATCGGGACCCCGTTGGGAACTGTTGACAAACACTTGGTGGAGGTCACCAATTGGTTTTTAGTGCCGCACAGTGAGTAAGATGAAGTGGCTGTTTACACAGAATTTGCTAAGAACATGTATGAACTGCAGCCAGGAGCGGTGGCTCATGCCTGTAATCCCAGCACTTTGGGAGACTGAGGTGGGCAGATCATGAGGTCAGGGGTTCGAGACCAGCCTGGCCAACATGGTGAAACCTGTTCTCTACTTAAATACCAAAAAAAGGGGGTGGGGCTAAAAAAAAATTAACCAGGTGTGGTGGTGCACACCTATAATCCCAGCTACTTGGGAGGCTGAGGCAGGAGAATTGCTTGAACCCGGAGGTGGAGGTTGCGGTGAGCTGAGAGCGCATCATTGCACTCCAGCCTGGGCAACAAGAGTGAAACCCCGTCTCAAAAAAAAAAAATTGAAAATTAGAACATGTATGAACTGCATAAAAAATGAGCCCATCCTCGGCTGGTAGGCTACAGGCCATGACATCACAGAGCACTCTGTGCTGATTCATGAGTGGCTACAGCCTGGAGGCCCCCAACCCCATCCACCTCGCTGTGCTCACAAGTCTCCAGAACGTCTGCATGAGCCTCAAGGCCTGTGTCAGCACTTTAATGGATGTCCCTCGGAGGACCACCGGAGTGACGTTCACACCTCAGATAGTGAAATATACGTACTATGACACTGAACCGCACTGGAGTTGACCTGATCACAAAGACCTGTTTTAGCCCCAACCGAAGGATCAGACTCTCAAGTGACTTGCAGCAAGTAGGAGGGCATCAGCTTGCATCCAGGACGCCCTAACCACAGTGTTGCAATATGCAGAGGATGTACTGTCTGGAAAGGTGTCAGCTGACAATACTGTGGGTCGCTTCTTGACATGCCTCATTAGGCAAGTACCCAAAATAGTTCCCAGTGACTTCGAGACCA
Source organism: Cacajao melanocephalus (assembly GCA_963573385.1). Taxonomy (NCBI): domain Eukaryota; kingdom Metazoa; phylum Chordata; class Mammalia; order Primates; family Pitheciidae; genus Cacajao; species Cacajao melanocephalus. The sequence goes on along the minus strand of CAUYLG010049975.1, from coordinate 33,149 downwards.
TGCTTAACAGCAACATCAAGGACCTGCTGATGGTGACCGGGCCAATCTCACACATTCACAGATTGCCCTCAATAAGAAACTTGTAAACCTGTGAATGGGTCCCAAGCAGTAATCCTAGCACTTGGGGAGGCTCAGGCAGCACACCTGCTGGTCTAGGTCTCAACCCCAGGACTCAGAATGAAGTGAAGGAGAAATGGATTTTTGTGGTCGAGTCACACTGAGACAGTCAACTGCTTTTGACTCTAATAAACATAGCCTACCTTTTATAAAAAGTAAATGAAAAAAATATATATATATATTTATATATATTTAATATTTTTTCTTTTGTTCTTTATTTTGTATTTTGTTCTTTTTTTGTTATATATTTATATAATACTTATATATATTTATATATAAAGAACCATATATATATATATATTTATACATAAAATCCTTTGAAACTTCCACAAACCGTGAGCACATTTCCTCCTCAAAATGTGTCTTTGTCTCAGAGAATTCATTTACATCATTTTTTTCAAAACAGGAAAAAAATTAGGTCCCAGGGTAGGAGCTCAGATGAACTCAACAGCTTTGTCCTCCAGTCTTTGGAGCCTGAAATTGGGCATACTTAGTATCTCACGTTGCCTTCCCCTATCTTCTAGTTGAAAAACTCTTTGTTCTTAACTCTGAAACTGTCTCTCTTAATTACTCAGCCCCTTTGTTCCTCAGCTTGGTAAAGTAGTGTTTTTCTTTTTTTCCAATTTAGGCCCTATATATAATTTGCGCTTTGGGAAGCTCTCAACTCTGCTGATAGAAATTTCTGGAACTATTGGAGCACGCTGTTCTCCTAACTTGAGGCTCATCTTTAGCCTTTAATCTCTAAAGCCTGTTTATGCCATACTCTTTTTTTTTTTTTTGGACCAACAGCTGCACACTGTGCAGTCCCCACAGGCTCCCCGGCCAAGCCCAGACTTTTTTTTTTTTTTTTTTTTTGAGATGGAGTCTTGCTCTGTTGTCCAGGCTGGAGTGCAGTGGCTCAATTTTGGCTCACTGCAACCTCCACCTCTTGGGTTGAAGCAATTCTCCTGCTTCAGCGTCCTGAGTAGCTGGGATTACAGGCACACGCCTCCAAGCCCGGCTAATTTTTGTATTTTCAGTAGAGATGTGGTTTCACCATGTTGGCCAGGCTGGTCTCAAACTCCTGACCTCAAGTGATCCCCCAACCTCGGCCTCCCAAAGTGCTGGGATTACAGGCATGAGCCACCATGCCCAGCCTATGCCATACTTTTACATACTGTGCCGCCAGCACACCACCTCCCATCACAACACCATAATCATTTTTACATACTAAATCATTTTCAAATATAAGATCATAATTTCACCAGGTGTGGTAGCTGTCAAACGAGCCTGGGCAACAAGGGCGAAACGCCACCTCAAAAAAACCCCAAAAAACAAAAAACCAAATTTGGTGGCATGTACCTGTGGTCCCAGCAACTAGGGAGGCTGAGGTAGGAGAATCTCCTGAATCTAGAAGGTCGAGCCTGCAGTGAGCCATGTTGGTGCCACTGTACTCCAGCCTGGGTGACAGAGGCCCTGTTTCAAAAAAAAAATTTCAGATCTTGGTGCATTTCAGATTTTGGATTTTTGTATCTAAAATCTGATTCTGGGTTATGAGAAAACACTGAAAAAAATGTCTGATTCTGTATTTTTATTTATTTATTTTGAGGCAGGGTCTGACTATATTGCCCAGGCTGGTCTAGACCGTCTGGGCTCAAGCTATCCCTCTGCCTCGGGCTCCCAAAGTGCCGGGATTACAGGCATGAACCACTGCACCTGGCTCTGATTCTATATATATATATTTTGATCCTATATTTTTTAAAGTTTCTCAGTTTTAATTTCCATTAGGACAAATGTTGGTAGATACAACCAATATAAACACAAAGCTTTTTGGGGTCCTCAATACATTTTAAGAACATAGGCCAGACATGGTGGCTCACACTTGCAAATCCCGACAGTTTGGGAGGCTGAGGCAGAAGAATAGCTTGAGCACAGGAGTTCAAGACCAGTCTGAGCAACATAGTAAGACCCTGTCTCTACAAAAAAATAAAATAAAAGAGGCCAGGCGCAGTGGCCCACACCTGTAATCTCAGCACTGTGGGAGACCGAGGCAGGTGGATCACCTGAGATCAGAAGTTTGAGACCAGCCTGGCCAATATGGTGAAACCCCTCTCTACTAAAAATACAAAAATTAGCCGGACATGGTGGCATGCGCCTGTAGTCCCAGCTACGCGGGAGGCTGAGGCAGAAGATTCTTTTGAACCCAAGAGGCAGAAGTTGCAGTGAGCCGAGATCACACCACTGTATTTCAGGCTGGGTGACAGGGCAAGACTCCGTCTCACACACACAAAAAAATTAATTAAAAAATAAAAAGTTAAAAAGAATATAGAGGGTTTCTAAGACAAAAAAAGTTTGAGAAACAGTGATATATTAGATTATATATGGGCTGGGCATGGTGGCTTATGCCTGTAATCCCAGCTGAGGCAAGTGGATCGCTTGAGCTCATTAGTTCCAGATCAGCCTGGCAACATGATGAAACCCTGTCTCTATCAAAAATACAAAACATTAGCTGGACATGGTGATGCGCGCCCGTGGTTCCAGCTACTTGAGAGGATCTCTTGAGCCTGGGAGGTAGAGGCTGCCGTGCTATACACTCCAGCCTGGGTGACAGAGTGACACCCCATCTCAAAAAAAAAATTATATATACATGCTTATCCAAGTGTCTGACATAGAAACACTCAAATAAGTAGTGACTTTTTTTTTTTGAAACAAGGTCTCACTCTGTCGCCCAGACTGGAGTGCAGTGGCATGCTCCTGGCTCACTGCAACCTCAACCTCCTGGGCTCAAGTGATCCCCTCCCCTGACTGCCAGTAACTGGAACTACAGGCCTGCACCACTACATGCTCTTAAACTCCTGGGCTCTTACGATTGCCTGCCTCAGCCTCTGAAAGTGCTGGAATTACAAGTGTGAGCCACATCCAGCCAGTAGTACCTGTTAGTATGTAGTAGGAGCATAGGGCAGTGGTGGGGGCTAAGTTTGAAGTTTGGTGACAGATTGTGAAGGGCTTTCAGTGCTGTTGATAAAATTTTAAAGATAGATGACATGATTGAATTTTGTAATTTAGAAAGCCAAGTGTAGGAGCGGTAGGCAAAGAGGAGGGGAAGCTGGTCCATGGGAATCTAGTTGTTGCAATTGTCTGGGGGAAATCTGACAAGGAGTTAACAAATTAATCAAGAATAGGAAAGGATAAAAGGACACTGATTTGAGGACTTCTCAAGGTAGAATTCAGCAAGATTTGATAACCAATTGGATATGTGACCAAAGAGAAAGGAAGAAGTTTAAGATAAATTCCAAGATTTCCATTATAGGAGGCTGAGTAACTAGTGATGCTTTTTCTTTTTTTTTTCTTTTTTTTTTTTTTGAGATGTAGTTTTGCTCCTGTTTCCTAGGCTGGAGTGCAATGGTGCAATCTCAGCTCACTGCAACCTCTGCCTCCCGGGTTCAAGTGATTCTCCTGCCTCAGCCTCCCAAGAAGCTGAGATTACAGGCATGCACCACCACGCCCACTAATTTGGTATTTTTAGTAGAGACGGGATTTCTCCATGTTGGTCAGGCAGGTCTTGAACTCATGACCTCAGGTGATCTGCCTGCCTCAGCCTCCCAAAGTGCTGGGAATACAGTCATGAGCCACTGTGCCAGGCCAATGCTTTTTCAATTTATTTATTATATATTTTTAGAGACAGGATCTTGCTCTCTCACCGAGGCTGCTGTGCAGTGGTGCCATCATAGCTCACTGTAACCTTGAACTCCTAGGCTCAAGAATCCTCCTGTTTAAGCCTCTTCAGTAGCTGGGATTACAGGTGCTGGCCACCACAGTCACCCTAATTTTTATTTTTATTTTTCCTTGAGACAGGGTCTCACTCTGTTACCCAAGCTGGAGTTCAGTGGTGCGATCTTGGCTCACTGTAACCTCTGCCTCCCAGGTTCAAGCAATTCTCCTGACTCAGACTCCCAAGCAACTGGGACTACAGGTGTGTGCCACCACACCTGGCTAATTGTTTTAGTAGAGACAGGTCTCGCCATGTTGTCCAGACTGGTCTTGAACTCCTGGCCTCAAGTGATCTACCTGCCTTAGCCTCCCAAAGTGCTGGGATTACAGGCATGAACCACTGCACTTGGCTTACTTTCTTTTTTTTTTTTTTTTTGTAGAGACAAGGTCTTGCTATGTTGCTCTCGAACTCAAAGCATTGGGATTACAGGTATAAGCCACTGTGTCCAGCCAATGCTTTTAATAAGGGTATATATATATATATATATATTTGGAAGAATAGCTTTGTTGGGAAAATGATACATACTGAGCCAGAAGTGCTGTGAGACTCAGTAGGTAAGGAATCTAACAGAAATGCAGGATTAAGGCTACAGGAATGGTCAGGGCTACAGAAATATTTCAGGAGTTATCAAGGAGTAGATTGCAGTTTAAAGAGAAGACAATTAACATTTGCTGAGCATCTGTTAAATGGCAGACACTCTGGTGTTTGTACATGGGAAGGGCACTCATAATTGATGGCCTCAATTTTCTTTGAAAGGGAAACCCTCTAAGGGGCTGAGGTAGTAGGGCAGTCGGGTAGTCTTTTTGGGAAGAGTTTGGGACTGCTCCTTTGGGACCTAACCACTTTATCATTCTTGCAGAGAATGCGCCTGTATTTGCTGATGCTCTCTTCTTCCAATGAAATGGAAATCAGAGACAAATTCCTTTCTACTTTATCTTTGAAATTCAGCTATAATTGCAGTTGAAGAGCATAGGCTTTGATGCCAGATAGATGTGGGTTTGAATCTCCTTCTGCCTGTTACTAGCTGAGTGACCCTAGCTGAGTAACTGAATCTTCCTGGTCTGTTTCCACATCTATAAAATGAGTATAATAGCTACCTTTCTGAATTATCATGGATTCAATGAATAATAAACAATTAGTTGAGTCCCTTCACATAATTAGTACTGAAGAAAAGATATTTCTGAGATAAGGTCTACTCTGTTGCCCAGGCTAGAGTGCAGTGGCTCGATGATAGCTTATTGCAGCCTTGAACTCCTTGGCTCAAGTAATCCTCCTGCCTGGGCCTCCCAAGTAGCTGGGACTAAAGGCACACGCTACCACACCCAGGTAATTAATTTTTTTTTTTTTTTGTAGAGACAGAGTCTTGCTAAGTTGTGCAGGCTGGTCTTGAACTCCTCAGCTCAAGAGATCTTCCCAGGTCAACCTCTCAAAGTGCTGAGATTATAGGCATTAGCCACCTTGCCCACCCTATCATTAGTCTTCCCAGCAACTCTAAGAGAAACAGATTATATTCTCATCCCCTCCTTTTTTTTTTTTATTGAGATGGAGTTTCATTCTTGTTCCCTAGGCTAAAGTGCAATGGCGCGAACTTGGCTCATTGCAACCTCTGCCTCCCAGGTTCCAGCAATTCTGCCTCAGCTTCCCAAGCAGCTGAGATGACAGGTGCCTGCCACCATGCCTGGCTAATTTTTAAAGTTTTTAGTAGAGATGGGGTTTCACCATGTTGGCCAGGCTGGTCTCCAACTCCCGACCTCAGGTGATCCACCCGTCTCAGGCCCCCAAAGTGCTGGGATTACAGGCGTGAGCCACCGTGCCTGGCCACTTATCTCCATTTCTTTACAGAAAAAGAAAATTAAATGTAGATTTGAGAATTTATCTACAGCCAACTTTCAATTGATGGCTACTAGCATTTGAATTCAAGTCTAATTGTAGAGCTCTTTCTTTTTTTTGAGACGAGTTTTCACTCTTGTTGCCCAAGTTGGTGTGGAATGGCGCAATCTCGGCTTACTGCAACCTCTGCCTCCTAGGTTCAAGTGATTCTCCTGCCTCAGCCTCTCAAATAGCTGGGATTACAGGTGTGCACCATTATGCCCGGCTAATTTTTTAAAAATCTATCACACGGTTCATTATAATTTTGTATTTTTTTTTATTTTTTAATTTTAATTTTTTTTTTGAGACGGAGTTTCGCTCTTGTTACCCAGGCGGGAGTGCAATGGTGCAATCTCGGCTCACCGCAACCTCTGCCTCCTGGGTTCAAGCAATTCTTCTGCCTCAGCCTCCCGAGTAGCTGGGACTACAGGTGTGCACCACCATGCTAATTTTTGTATTTTTAGTAGAGACGGGGTTTCACCACGTTGACCAGGATGGTCTCGATCTCTTGACCTCGTGATCCACCTGCCTCAGCCTCCCAAAGTGCTGGGATTATAGGCGAGAGCCACCGCGCCCGGCCTAATTTTTTGTATTTTTAGTAGAAACAGCATTTCATCATGTTAGCCAGGCTGGTCTCGAACTCTTGACTTCAGGTGATCCACCCACCTCAGCCCCACAAAGTGCTGGGATTACAGGCAGGAGCCACTGCGCCTGGCCAGAGCCCACTCTTATCCAGGAAGACTATGTAGCAGGAGGAAGGAGAACCATGCAGAACTCTGAGGAATACCAATGTTCAAGCGGTGGGCAGGAAAAAAAGGAAGAAGAACCAGAGATGAATTGTTTAAGTATTAGTTTGTTAGGGCTGCCATAACAAAGTACCAAAGGCTAAGGGGCTTAAGCAACAGAAATTAATTTCCTTACAGTTCTGGAGGCTAGAAGTCCAAGGTCAAGGTATCGAAGGTTGTTTCTTCTGGGGCCTCTTGTAGATGGCTCTATCTTATCTTTTCCTGTGTCTTTATTTATTTATTTATTTACACCTTAAACATTTTAATTGTATATATAGAAAGTTATTACAATTATGGGATGCATAGCCACAGCCATTACTTAGATTAAGCAGATTTTAGTTCCCCATCATCTTTTTGTAGTGGCTTAGGATTCTCTATTATGCAACTAAATTCTATGATTTCCAGTCTCCATTTTTTTTAAAAGATAAATAACTAGCTAAATTATTTCGAATAACCTTAAGTTGGAAGAGAGTGTTTTTTGTTTTTCATATTTTTTTCTCCAAACTTTGAGAATGGTCTCATCCACACCAAATAAACATTTTTTAAATGCCTTGCATTCATTCAGTCTTTCCAATGCATTCAGTTTTATTAGAAACATCTCTCTTTTTATTCTCATAATTCATGGATTATGTGCTAATTTTAAAATTTACATAATTATTATCAAAAGCATAACTGGTATAAGCAGATCTCGGAACAAACATCACTGTCTCGATGTGCATACAAATCTGCTGATGACAGCATACATGTATGTCAGTCAATGCTGTCTCACATATGCAGACCCTGTAGTCATTATGATCTATTTCCTTTCAAAGGGCAACAAATACCTTTTTTTTTTTGAGACAGAGTCTTGCTCCGTCGCCCGTCGCCAGGCGCCAGGCTGGAGTGCAGTGGCACAATCTCGGCTCACTGCAACCCCCGCCTCCCGGGTTCGAGCAATTCTCCTGCCTCAGCCTCCCAAGTAGCTGGGACTACAGGAGTGCGCCATCATGCCCAGCTAATTTTTGTATTTTTGGTAGAGACAGGGTTTCACCATGTTGGCCAGGATGGTCTCGATCTCTTGACTTCATGATTCACCCGCCTCGGCCTCCCAAAGTGCTGGGATTACAGGCATCAGCCACCGCACCCGGCCTGAATGAGACAGAGTTTTACTCTTGTTGCCCAGGCTGGCACAGTCTTGGCTCACAGCACCTTCCACCTTCCGGTTTCAAGTGATTCTCCTGCCTCAGCCTCCCAAGTAGCTGAGATTACAGGCACCTGCCACCACACTCGGCTAATTTTTGTATTTTTAGTAGAGATGGGGTTTCACTACGTTGACCAGGCTGGTCTCAAACTCCTGACCTCATGATCTGCCCACCTCGGCCTCCCAAAGTGGTGAGATTATAGGTGTGAGCCACTGCGTCTGGCCAGGTTTTTTTTTTTTTTAGGTTTGCCTTGAAGGTACCTTTCTACAGAGAGGATTTGTATTTGGTTCTCTGCAGTGCCTGATAATTAGGTTACTATCAGCCTGTAACTACTTTAAAATGAATTCTGGGCTTGGCCAGGTGTGGTGGCTCATGCCTGTAATCCCAGCACTTTGGGATGCCAAGGTGGGTAGATCACTTGAGGTCATGACTTTGAGACCAGCCTGGCCAACATGGTGAAATTCCATCTCTACTGAAAATAGAAGAATTAGTCAGGCATGGTGGTGGGCGCCCATAATCCCAGCAATTTAGGAAGCTGAGGCAGGAGAATTGCTTGAACCTGGGAGGCAGAGTTTGCAGTGAGCCGAGATGGCGTCACTGCACTCCAGCCTGGGTGACAGAGGGAGACTCCATCTCAGAAAGTAAATAAGTAAATAAAATAAATTATAGCTTGAAGTGTTTCTGTCTATTCAGGTAGTATACACTTAGACTATAAACTCATGAAGACTAGCCTGTGAATTCCCAGGGGAGGTCTTCCCACAACCCCTCACTTCCACCCCTGATTCAGAGCCAAGATTGAAGTAGGGACATTTCCTGGCTGTCTCTTTATTCAAGGTTAGTATTTACTGGTTTACCCTTTCATTGACAGTGGAGCCTGTGCCCAAGAAATCATTAAAGTTGAAGCTCTGTCATTGAAGATTTGGTAGATTCCCCTACAGCGGTCACCAATTCCAGCCATATGTTTCTTGGATTCATGCTTTTTGCTTTTTATATTCAAGCTGGTGGTTTTCGGTGTTTTTTTTTTAACAAAAAATATTTTTATCTTTTTTTTTATATATAAAGACGGGGTTTCACCATGTTGGTCAGGCTGGTCTTGAACTCCCGACCTCAGGTGATCTGCCCACCTTGGCCTCCAAAGTGCTTGGATTACAGGTGTGAGCCACCACGCCCGGCTGGTTTTCGGTGTTTTATAGTAGAATAATTGTTCAGAGTGTCTAGTCTGTTACATTGGTAGAAATGAAAGTCTGATTCTTCAGTGAATGGTTATACCTCCACTGTTAGTTCTATGAGGGCAGAAGCTTGATTTATCTTGCTCACCGCTGGTTTTTTTTTTTTTTTTTTTTTTGAGACAGAGTCTTGCTTTGTTACCCAGGATGAAGGGCAACGGTGTAATCTCAGTTTACTGCAACCTCCGCCTCCCAGGTTCAAGTGATCTCCTGCCTTAGCCTCCCGAGTAACTGGGATTACTTACAGGCACCCGCCATCATGCCCGGCTAATTTTTGTATTTTAGTAGAGATAGGGTTTCACCATGTTGGCCTGGCTGGTCTTGAACTCCCAACCTCAAGTGATCTGCCCACCTCAGCCTCCCAAAGTACTGGGATTACAGGCGTGAGCCACCATGCCCGGCCTCACTGCTGTTTTTCTGGCCCTGTGACTGGTTTTGTGGAAGATAGTTTTTTCGATGGATCTGGTGGGGGTGGTTCAGGAGGTAGGAATGGTTTGGGGATAAAACTGTTCCATCAGATCATCAGGCATTAAGATTCTTGTAAGGAGCATGCAACCCAGATCCCTTGCATATACAGTTCATGATAGGGTTTGTGATTCTATGAGAATCTAATGCCTGTGAATCTGACAGGAGGCAGAGCTCAGGCTGTCATGCTCATTTGCCAGTCACTCATCTGCTGTGCAGCCTGGTTCATAACAGGCCATGAACTGGTGCTGGTCTGCAACCCAGGAGTTGGGGACCCCTGTCTCACTCAATATATGAAAGTGGGAAGAAAGTCAGGAGTTCCCAAAAGGACAAGATAGGAAAAAAAAATTCAGATAAGGACTGAAAATAGGCAATTGTATTTGGTAATTAGGCATTTTTGTGAATAGATGTAGTAAAGTAATAAGAACAAAAGCTTAATTTCAGTGGGTTGCAGAATTAACAGAGCTGAAGAAGGTACAGAAAATGAAATTTCTCAGGCTGGGTATGGTGGCTCATGCCTGTAATCCCATCACTTTGGGAGGCCAAGGCGGGAGGATCACTTGAAGAGTTCGAGATCAGCCTGGCCAACACGGTGAAACCCCATCTCTACTGAAAAATAAAAATTAGCTGGATGTGGTGGCATGCACCTGCAGTCCCAGCTACTTGGGAGGCTGAGACAGGAAAACTCCTTGAACCTTGGAGGCACAGGATGCAGTGAGCCTAGATCGCACCACTGTACTCCAGCCTGGGCAACATAGTGAGACTCTTGTCTCAAAAAAAACACAAAAAACAACAAACCAACTTCTTTTTAAGAAATGTGAGAGTGAAGAGAAAGCAGAAGGATGACTGGGTTGAAGAAAGATTATTTAGAATGAGGGAGTCTGACATATTTGTAAGGTAAAGACAATGACCTTGCAGAGTAAAATACATTATAAAAGTGAGAAAGAATAACTGTTAGGGTACAGTATTTCAGAAGAGATGGATGGGAGGGTAAAGGCCTGAGTTACAAAGCCTTTGTAAGGAGATCCTCTTCTTCAGCAAGGCAGGAAGATACATACAGATGGGTGCCCTCACAGTTTAGAGGTCAAAAGGAGGAATGCGGCCAGGCACCGTGGCTCATGTGTGTAATCCCAGCACTTTGGGAGGCTAAGATGGGAGGATCCCTTGAGCCCAGGAGACCAGTCTGGGCAACATAGTAAGACCCTGTCTAATCCCAGCACTTTGGGGGGCTAAGATGGGAAGATCCCTCGAGCCCAGGATACCAGTCTGGGCAACATAGTAAGACCCTGTCTCTACAAAAACATTAAAAAAAAAAAAAAATAGCCTAGTGTGGCGGTGTGTACTTGTGGTCCTAGCTCCTCAGAAAGCTGAGGTGGGAGGATTGCTGGTGCCTGGTAAGTTGAGGCTGCAGTAAGCTGTCGTGGTGCCACTGTACTCCAGCCTGGGTGACAGAGCAAGACCCTGTCTGGGGGCGGGGGGGAAGAAAAGAAAGAAAGAGAGAGAGAAAAAGAGAAAGAAGAAAGAAATATAAGAGAAGAGAGAGAGAAGAGAGAACAAGAGAGAGAGAGAGAGAGAAGAGAGAGAGCACTTTGGGAGGCTGAGGTAGGTGGATCACCTGAGGTCAGGAGTTTGAGATCAGCATGACCCCAAGTGTAGAGGTTGCAATGAGCTGAGACCATGCCATTGCACTCCAGCCTGGGTGACAAGAGCAAAACTTCACTAAAAAAAAAAAAAAAATTCCTGTTCTGCCTGATTGAAAAAAAAAATTTTTTTTAAATAAAAAATAAAATAAAGCTGGGCGCGGTGGCTCACACCTATAATCCCAACACTTTGGCAAAACCCCATCTCTACTAAAAATACAAAAATTGTCAGGTGCAGTGGCTGACACCTGTAATCCCAGCACTTTGGGAGGCAGAGGCGGGAGGATCACCTGAAGTCAGGAGTTCGAGACCAGCATGACCAACATGGTGAAACCCCGTCTTAAAAAAAAAAAAAAAAAAAAAGAGAAAATAAAAATTAGCTGGGCCTGGTGGCGGGTGCCTGTAATCCCAGCTACTCAGGAGGCTGAGACACGAGAATGGCTTGAACTCGGGAGGTGGAGGTTGCAGTGAGCTGAGATCACACCACTGCACTCCAGCCTGACTCCAGCGAAACTCCATCTAAAAAAAAAATTAAAGAGGCCGGGTGTGGTGGCTCATGCCTGCAATCCCAGCACTTTGGGAGGCCAAGGCAGGTGGATCATTTGAGGTCAGGAGCTCCAGACCAGCCTGACCAGCATGGTGAAACCCCATCTTTATTAAAATACAAAAAAAAATTAGACAGGTTTGGTGTTGGGAGCCTGTAATCTCAGCTACTCAGGAGGCTGAGGCAGGAGAATCACCTGAAACCAGTAGGTGGAGGTTGCAGGGAGCTGAGATCGAGACTGAATCACTGCACTCCAGCTTGTGGAAGGGAGAGGGAGAGGAAAGGGGAGGGACAGGGAGGGGGAGAGGAAGAGACAGGAAGGGGGGGGGAGGGAGGGGGAGGAGGAGAGGAATGGGGAGGGAGAAAGGAGGGGGAGGGGGAGAGGAATGGGGAGGGAGAGAGGAAGGTGGAGGGGGAAGGAAGGGGGAGGGGAGAGGAACGGAGAGGAAGGGGGAGGGGGAGGGGGAGAGGCTGGGGAATGTGGCACTGGTTTGTCTATTTTCCTTTTGAGGCAGACTGTAAGGTGGTCTACAAAAGGCAGAGGCTGGGACTAGAAAGAGGTGCCTAAGGAGAGCAGCTGTGAGAAATTCACAAGGCATCTGGCCCCCCATGAGGACTGCCAAGTTAAGGTTGGAAACCACATATTTGTACCTGTTCCCACTTGTGATTAACTAATGCTCTCCCATAAAGCAGAAGCCAACACTCAGAAGCAGAGAAAACACATCTGTATCCTCAATACTAGAACAACTGTTGGTGTATCAACAGGCCCTCAATAAATATTTCTTGAATGAGCAAATAAACACAAAGGTTACACTGATCTAGAACCGGGGAGGGGTGAGGTGGTTGGGACCAAAGAATGAAAGATAAAGGTAACTGAGGGTGTGGTAAGAGTGTCTTGAGATCACTGTCCATGAAGTCCAAGGTGGACAGGGAAAGACGTGAAGGCAGAAAGGATGTCCTAGACTGGAAGTGTAGTTGACCCAAACTAGGTGATACAAAATTGAAGAATGAATGACAATTTATAGGTGTTTAGAAAACTTGTGGGTTCTGAAATGAAAGCAGCAGATCTTTAGAGGAAAAGACCCATATGACAGAAGAGCAAGGTTCAAGTGATTCTCCTGAGGCCAGTATTTTGAGATGCTGTGTGCCTGTAGTCCTAGCTACTTGGGAGAGACTAAGGTGGGAGGATCTCTGGAGTCTAGGAGTTCAAGACTGCAGTGAGATATGATCTCGCCATGTACAGTAGCTTGTGTGATAGATCAAGACCCTGTCTCTAAAAATTAACTTAGGGTGCTCGCTTCGGCAGCACATATACTAAAATTGGAACGATACAGAGAAGATTAGCATGGCTCCTGCGCAAGGATGACACGCAAATTCGTGAAGTGTTCCATATTAAAAAAAAAAAACCAAAAACTTAGGAAAGACAAAAATATGCACAAAATAAGCAGTTATAATAGAGGGCATACAAATGGCATTATACATACCTGCACACACATATACCTATATAGATATGTACATATGTATATGCGTGTATGTATAACTTTTGCTTATCTTTTATGCTGGCAAAAATTTAAATGACCAGGCCAGGCTTGGTGGCTTATGCCTGTAATCCCTGCACTTTGGGAGGCTGAGGTGGGCGGATCACTTGAGGTTAAGGGTTTGAGGCCAGCCTGGTCAACATATAGTGAAACCTTGTCTCTCCTAAGAAAAAAAAAAAAAAAAATGCTGTACGCAGTGGCTCACGCCTGTAATCGCAGCACTTTGAGAGGCCAAGGTAGATGGATCATGAGGTCAAGAGATCAAGACCATGCTGGCCAACATGGTGAAACCCTGTCTCTGCCAAAAATACAAAAATTAGTTGGGTGTGGTGGCACACACCTGTAGTCCCAGCTACTTGGGAGGCTGAAGCAGCAGAACTGCTTGAACCTGGGACGTTGCAGTGAGCCGAGATTGCGCCACTGCATTCTAGCCTGGTGACAGAGCTACACTCTAAAAAAAAAAATAATAATAAAATAAAATAAATGACCACTAATATCTAATATCAAGTGTTAGGGAAGTATGGGCAAATGGCTATGGTATTCTTTTTTTTTTAAAAGATGGGGTTTCGCCATGATGGCCAGGCTGGTCTTGAACTCCTGACCTCAGGTGATCCACCCACCTCAGCCTCCCAAAGTGCTAGGATTACAGGCGTGAGCCACCGTGCCCGGCCTGGCTATGGTATTCTTACAAGGTTGGTGGGAATATAAATCACTTTAGAGCAATCTGTAAGTACATATTAAAATTTAAAACATGCATTTCCTGTGACCCAGCAACTGAGTCTTTCAATATTTACCCTAGAGAGACTGGGCATGGTTGCTCATGCCTGTAATCTCAGCACTTTGGGAGGCTGAGGTGGGAGGATCACCTGTCAGGAGTTCATGACCAGTCTGGCCAACAAATCCCATCTCTACAAAAAAATACAAAAAATTAGCCGGGTGTGGTGGTGCATGCCTGTAATCCCAGCTACTTGGGAGGCTGAGGCAGGATAATCGATTGAACCCAGGAGGCGGAGGTTGCAATGAGCTGAGACCATGCCGTTGCACTCCAGCCTGGGTGACAAGAGCAAAACTTCACTTAAAAAAAAAAAAAATAAAGCTGGGCGCGGTGGCTTACACCTATAATCCCAACACTTTGGGAGGCCAAGGCGGGCAGATCACAAGGTCAGGAGTTTGAGATCAGCCTGACCAACATGGTGAAACCCCCGTCTCTATTAAAAACACAAAAATTAGCTGGGCATGGTGGCTTGTGCCTATAATCTCAGCTACTTAGGAGGCTGAGGCAGGAGAACCACCTGAACATGGGAGGGAGAGGTTGCAGTGAGCTGAGATCGCAGCACTGCACTCCAGCCTGGGTGACAGATGGAGACTCCGTCTCAAAAAAAAAAATCTATCTATATACAGATATATATTATATATAAATAAAATAATGTATATGTGTGTGTGTGTAAGAGGCATAAAGAATGTTCACTGAAACATTGTAATAGCAAACAGTTGGGAATAATCTGTATGTCCAACAACAGAATGGTTAAGTAAACTGTGATACATCCGCACTATGGGATACAATATAGCAGTTATTAAGAATGAGATCGCTTCATATTTATTGATAGGCAAGTTGTCTGAAACACCTTAAGTGTAAAAAGAAGATGTGGAATAATACAAACCATGTGATACTTTTTTTTCTTTTGAGACAGGGTCTGGTTCTGTTGTTCAGCCTGGAGTGCAGTGGGGCTATCACGGCTCATTGCGGCCTTGATCTCGAGGGCTCAAGCAATCTTCCTACCTCAGCCTCCCCGTAGCTGGGACTACAAGTGTGTGCCACCACACCCAGCTAATTTTTTAGTTTTTGTAGCGACAGAGTCTCACTATGTTGCCCAGGATGATTTCAAACTCCTGGCTTCAAGTGATTTTCCTGCCTTAGCCTCCCAAAGTGCTGTGATTATAGGAATGAGCCACCATTCCTGGCATTTTTTTGAGTCAGCCTTTTGCTTAGTCATTCAGGCTGGATCACTGCAACATCTGCCTCCCAGCTTCAAGCCATTCTCCCGCCTCAGCCTCCCGAGTAGTTGGGAGACTACAGGAGCACACCATGTCCGGCTAATTCTTTTTTTTTTTTTTTTTTTTTACCCTCCCTTTATCTGGTTTCAAACTTCTGAGCTCAGGTAATCTGCCCACCTCGGCCTCCTAAAGTGCTAGGACAACAAGTGTGAGCCACCATGCCCGGCCTGTATTTTTTGTTTTTTTGAATGAAGGTTTTTAATGTTATGTTTTATAAAATTAATGCATTATTATTATGAAATCAAAACAACCCTACCTTACCCCCAAAATACCATCTGTAGGTTTTTGTTAGTTGTCAGATAGGCATTTTGCTATGTTGCCCAGGCTAGTTTCAAACTCCTGGGGCTCAAGCTATCTTCTGCCTCAGCCTTGCGAGTAGCTAGGACTACAGGTTTGCACCAGCATGCCCAGCTTAGGTGTCAGTTTGATGTGAGTCAGTTGCATATGAGTGAAGAAAACCTAAGAGAGCCTTGGGCTCGGTTACAGTCCAGGTCTGTAAGCAAGCAGGTAATGGTTTAGTTCTATGTGGCGTGGTCAGGCCACATCTGGACCAAAGTTAGTTACACAGGCACATTGACACATTTGAGCTCATCCAGAGAGCAGTCAAGGTGATGCCAGGAGTCCACACTATGTCAGGGAAGAATAGCTAATGGGAGGGAGAATGTTTAGGCTAGCAGACGTATAAAGAAGTGGTTCTGAAACTTTGAAGTTTTCATGAGGGTGGAGAGCAGATTTCAAGACAATGGAGTTATTCAAGAGACTAAATGTTTACTTTCCAGGGATACTGTGAAAAAGATTCACTGAGGAGGCATTCGTTGAACTACTATTTTTTTTTTTTTAAAGACAGGGTTTCACCATGTTGGTCAGGCTGGTCTTGAACTCCCGACCTCAGGTGATCTGCCCGCCTTGGCCTCCAAAGTGTTTGGATTACAGGTGTGAGCCACCGCGCCCAGCCCTTTTTTTTTTTTTTTTTTTTTTTTAAGAGACTGGGTTTTGTCATGTTGCCCAGGCTGGTCTCTAACTCCTAAACTCAAGAGTTCCACCGGCTTCGGCCTCCCAAAGTGATGGGATTATAGGGTGAGCCACGTGGCTGGCCTGGAATTAGACGATTTTAAAGTTTAGTTTCCAACTAACTTTATTTCCATGGATTTCAAATTTCCTTCGCCTCAACCAGATTTGTTGAAACTTAAGTCCCTAAAACTGTCTTTTGAGTTGGTTTATTATAGAGAGGATATTAACCAAAAGGTACTTTGGCATACTACAAACTGGAAGGAATAATCTCGATACCGTGAGTGCCAATTAAGTGCCTCAGAGAATACAGAGATGACTATGACTGGAATGCTTAGCAAGTACTAACTGAAGAAATAGAATGAAAATTCAAGTTTAATTTGTTTTCCCCAGCCTCTGCACAATTTATTTCAGTGGGAGAAGTTTTCCTTGGATGTGGATCACCTTTTGGTAACAGTCTTTGCAATCACTTTAAGTAGCAAACACACTCTTGGTTCAGAAATATATTAACATCAGTTTTCATCATAGGTAAGAATCTCTCTACACCACAGCTAGGGTCAACAGAGCCCGCCAGCTTGCCTCTGTGAAAGCGGGGTAGTTGGCTTCTCTCCTTTTGCTACACTGATATTTCTACGAATGGGGCAGAATGAAGAGGGAGGGTTATTAGTGGCTTCATGTTGTTTAGGCCTGGCTGATGTTGAGCTTTATCTCATAAGCATTTGCATGGCTCCATCAGAGGCTTCCCTGTGGATGCTCTCCAAAGGCAGTGGCAATACATCACCTGAAGTGAGGTGATGTATTCTATTTCTATGGCCACCCTTTTGTTTTCCGGTGGTCTGTTCCACATGAAGAGTCCCACTATTCCAGGCAGTTCTGAGTAGGATTTAAATGGGCTCACACATGGTCCACAGGATTCACGTATACCTGACCCTCTGTCAGAAGCCAGTGTGGTGACTTCCAGGATGTGACTCTCTACTTTGTTACCTCAGGCTCTGTTGTTAGCCAACCTTTGCCTTGAAATTCCTCTACCGTGACTCATACACAGTCTAATGATTATCCCTTACCCAAGGACAAATGCAAAATGTTTCAGTGGTCTTGAAGTCACTCTAGGACTGAGAAGACGGAATTACTCACCTCCTTTTTTTGAGATGGCGTTTCGCTCTGGTTGCCCAGGTTGCAGTGCAGTGGTGCGATCTCGGTTCACTGCAACTTCCGCCTCCCAGATTCAAGTGAATCTCCTGCCTCAGTCTCCTCAGTAGCTGGGACTACAGGCACCTGTCACCATGCCTGGCTAATTTTTTGTATTTTTAGTAGAGACAGGGTTTCACCATGTTACCCAGGCTGGTCTCGAACTCCTGACCGCAGGTGATCCACCTGCCTCGCCCTCCCAAAGTGCTAGGATTACAGGCGTGAGCCACCATGCCTGGTACATCCCCACCTCTCCTCTTTGGGATTGAATAGGGCTCACAGAATGCAAGTAGCTCTCTCTCCAAGGCAAGCTCTTTTGTAAACCCAATCTCTAATTTTTTGTTGTTTTTTAAAGACAGGGTCTCACTCTGTGGCCCAGGCTGAAGTGCAGTGGTATGATGATGGCTCATGGCAGCCTCAAAGTCCTGGGCTCATGTGATCCTCCTGCCTCAGCCTCCTGAGTAGTAGCTGGGTCTACAGGCATGCGCCACCATGCCTAATTTTTTTTCTTTTTTGGATGGAGTCTTGCTCCATCACCCAGGCTGGAGTATAGCGGTGCAACCTCAGCTCACTACAACCTCTGCCTCCCAGGTTCAAGTGATTCTCCTGCCCCAGCCTCCTGAGTAGCTGGGACTACAGATGCCACCAAGCCCAGCTAATTTTTATATTTTTAGTAGAGACAGGGTTTCACCATGTTGGCCAGGCTGGTCTCAAACTCCTGATCTCAGGTGATCTACCCGCCTTGGCCTCCCAAAGTGCTGGGATTACAGGTGTAAGCCACTGTGCCTGGCCTGAAATTTAATTTTTTTAAAAAAGTCAGTCTCTGTAGAGACTGTCAAAAAACACCAATGCCTACTATATTGTAAGTCAACACAGGAAAAGTCTTTTTTTTTTTTTTCTTGAGACGAGGTCTTACTCCATCACCCAGGCTGGAGTGCAGTGGTAAGATTACAGTTCACTGCAGCCTCCACTTCACGGGCTCAAGTGATCCTTCCATGTCAGCTGCCCAAGTAGCTGGGACTACAGGCACATGCCACTGTGCCTGGCTAATTTTTTGTAAAGATGGGGTCTCCCTATGTTGCCCAAGCTGGTCTGGAACTCCTAGATTCAAGTGATTTGCCTGCCTTGGCCTCCCAAAGTACTGAGATTACAGGTGTGAGCCACTGTGCCTGGCCCAACAGAAACCTTTTCCTTTTTTTTTTTTGAGACAGAGTCTTACTCTGTCGCCTAGGCTAGAGTGCAGTGGTGCAATCTTGGTTCACTGCAACCTCCACCTTCTGGGTTCAAGTGATTCTCCTGCACAGGGGTGTGCCACCATGTCCAGCTAATTGTTGTATTTTTAGTAGTGATGGGGTTTCACCTTGTTGGCTGTGCTGGTCTCGAACTCCTGACTTCAGGTGATCCACCCACCTTGGCCTCCCAAAGTACTGGGATTACAGGCATGAGCCAATGTGCCTGGCAGGAAACATTTTCAATTAGCAATAATTGTCCCTTGGATAAACCTCATTGGCTATGATATTGTCACTACACAAAGCTTGAAATTTAATTTTTAATTAAACAGTTAATACATGAAAATTTTCCTTGGGAAAAAAAGGAAAATATAGATGACACTAAAGTTCCTATGATTACCACTTCCAATCTCACTCCCTTAATTCTCTTCTGGAAGTAACCACAATTCTCAGTTTAGCAGTTACCCTTCCAGTTCTTTTTCAATTGAATCTGTTGTTTTTTAACCCGTAAAAATAGGATAGTAATATCTGTCTCACAGGACAAGAACACAGGTGAAATGCAAGGTGGTTAATGATTTTCTTTTTCTAGTTCCTCAATAAGAGCTGAGACCTACTGCAGAAACACAGCTGTACAGTACATTCAAGCTGAAGAAGAGAGAATCTCACTTATTTCCAGGGGTGGAATTATCTGCCCCCAATACCTTGTATTTTAAAATGTAAGTTTTCTGCTTTCCAAAAAAACTCAACAGACATCACACAGATTTTACAGTAGGAACAAGTCCAACCCTGGCACACGACACAGCCAGCCTCTTGTACAGGGGTCTGCCGGACGAGGGTAGCAAAAGGCAAAAGCCCAGAAATGCCTGGGTGTGGTGGCTCATGTCTGTAATCCTAGCACTTTGGGAGGCTGAGGCAAGTGGATCACAAGGTCAGGAGTTTGAGACCAGCCTGGCCAGTATGGTGAAACCCCGTCTTTAAAAATACAAAAGTCAGCCAGGCGTGGTGGCAGGCACCTGTAGTCCCAGCTACTCGGGAGGCTGAGGCAACAGAATTGCTTCAATCTGGGAGGCAGAGGTTGCAGTGAGCCGAGATCCTGCCATTGCACTCCAGCTTGGGCGACAGAGTGAGACACCTTCTCAAAAAAAAAACAAAAAAACAAAAAAACAAAACACCCAGAAAGTATTCTGCTTCCTTTATCCTCTTCCATTTTAGCCAGGCAAGGAGGATTTTGTGTCTTATGTCTTCTATTCCCTGTGTTGTTCATTTCCAATTGCAGAAAGGAGGAGGTCATATGACCAGATTCTTTCCTGAAACAGCTTTCCAGCTGAGTACAACAAAGACAAAACAAAGCAACCCTGCTCTTCCACAATTCTGCTCTTCCATCACTCCACATGACAAACGACATTCCCACAATAGCTTTTTCCTACTGTCAGAGAGGAACCATAAATCAAGATTTCCACAGGCACCATGGTTGGCTCCCAGGTGCCCTAGAGCAAAAAAAAAATTTTTTTTTTTTTTTTTGAGATGAGGTCTTGTTATGTTGCCCAGGCTGGTCTTGAACTCCTGGGCTCAAGGAATCCTCCTGCCTCAGCCTCTGAATAGCTGGGATTATAGGTGCTCACCTCCACACCAGGCTCTAGGATTTTATTTTAGCATAAAACCAAATTCCATTTATTATCTACTTTGCCAGCCATGATACGTTTCTTTTTTTTCTTTTTTTTTGAGATGGAATCTCATTCTGTCATCTAGGCTGGAGTGCAGTGGCATGATCTTAGCTCACTGTAACTTCTGCCTCCCAAGATCAAGTGATTCTCCTGCCTCAGCCTCCTGAGTAGCTGGGATTATAGGTGCCCACCATCATGCCTGGCTAATTTTTGTATTTTTAGTACAGATGGGGTTTCACCATGTTGGTCAAGCTAGTCTAGAACTCCTGACCTCAAGTGATCCATCTGCCACGGCCTCCCGAAGTGCTGAGATTACAGGTGTGAGCCACCATATCCGGTCCCTCTTTTTGTATATCTACTTTAGTTCTAACAAAATCCATATGAGGTTTTTAGTTTCGTTTTTGAGACAGGCTGTTGCCCAGGCTGGAGTACAGTGGTGTCGACATGGCTCACTGCAGCCTTGACCTACTGGGCTCAAGGGATCCTCCTGCTTCAGCCTCTGGTGCAGCTGGGACCACAAGTGTGTGCCATCATACCTGGTTAATTTCTAAATTTTTTTTGTAGAAATGGGGTCTCACTTTGTAGCCTAGGCTGGTCTCAAACTTCTGGGCTCAAGTGATTCTCCCATCTTGGCCTCCTAAAATGCTGGAATTATGGCATAAGGCACCATGCACATCCCATGAAAGGATGTTTTTTGTTTTTGAGACAGTCTTGCTCTGCTGCCCAGGCTGGAGTGCAGTGGTGCGATCTCACCTCACTGCAACCTCTGCCTCCCAGGTTGAAGTGATTCTCCTGCCGTCAGCCTCCTCAGTAGCTGGGATTACAGGTGTGCACCACCACACCCAGCTAATTTTTATGTTTGTAGTAGAAATAGGGTTTCACTGTGTTGGCCAGGCTGGTCTTGAACTCCTGACCTCCGGTGATCTGCCTGCCTTGGCCTCCCAAAGTGCTGAGATTACATACTTGAGCCACCTCACCTGGCCCCATATAAGGTTTTTATTGCCATCATTCCCATATTACAAATGAAGGGACTAAAGCTCAAAAGGTTAAATAAGTCTGTTCTTAAACAGTGACTTCCTGAGACACAGGAGATGTTTAAAAACAGTACTGGTAGGTGGGAAGTGGCATCTGGGAGAAGGAGTGAGAAGCATGAAAATGTAGCAAGAATAGAAAAGGGTGGGAGAAATAGCAAATTAAGAGGAAGAAAAATGCAGGTCCTAGCAAGAATCGCTACTTACCACTGCCAGAGTCTGGGCCATGTTCTAGGTGTGTATTTAAACAAATCTCCATAGCAACCATCTGGTTTCTGTTTTTCTTTGACAACACAGGCTTGCATTTCTAAATACAGGCGCTGGTGAGGACAAGTGTGGGGTGGGGAAGGGAAGTGAGACCGCTGAGTCAAGGGGAAATTGTGCAAAAAAGGCCAATTCTCTTGGTATGCCCTCATCTATTCCCCTCTCCCAGCACACCCTCAAGGAAGGAGTCTTTCCTTGAGTCATAGCAGTCACAGTTAAGAGTTGAGCTCTGTACGGACTTTGTCTTTTGTTTTGGAGACAGGGTCTGGCTCTGTCATCCAGGCAGGAATGCGGTGGTAGGATCTTGGCTTACTGCAACCTCCTCCTCCCAGGTTCAAGCAATCCTCCTGCCTCAGTCTCCCAAGTGGCTGGGACTATAGGTGCCTGCCACCACTCTCAGCTAATTTTAAAATTTTTTTATAGAGATGAGGTCTCACTATATTGCCCAGCCTGGTCTCGAACTCCTGGGCCCAAGAATTCCTCCTGCCTCGGCCTCTCAAAGTGCTGGCATTACAGGTGTGAACCACGCGACTAACTCATGATATCTTATTTTTACCAATTATGGAAATTCCTATCTAATTAGGGGATACCCTTGGTACAAGAAGGGTAAGGGTAGATGCTTTTGCTTCTCATTTTCAACCCATGTGGTACTTTTGGAGCTACTGAGGGTAGAGAGAGGTTGGAGGATCTCACCTGATAAAGGTGTGGTACCCCCGGAAAGAAAGGTACGAAAAGGCAGTTAGGCATGGGTATGTAGGAATACGGAGATACTGCCATGAGGACTAAATGGGCCCAGACCTGAGTGACAAGAGCCCCTTTCTTAAGTCAGCATAGTGGCTCTCAACCAGGCAACTCCAGGGGGCATTTGGCAATGTCTGGAGACTTTTCTGATTGTTTAAGCAACTAATGGGTAGAGGACAAAGATGCTGTTGAACATCCTGAAATGCACAGGACAGTCCCTGCAACAAAGAATTACTTGGCCCAAAATGTCAGCAGTTCCAAGATTGAAAAACCTGACTAAAGAGATGCTGGTCCTACAGGAAACCTCTCCTTTGTCCATTGCAGGAGCACCAGTGTGATAGATAAAACCATTTGACGGGGGCCGGACGTGGTGGCTCATGCTTGTAATCCCAGCACTTTGGGAGACCAAGGCAGATTGATCACCTGAGGTCCGGAGTTTGAGACAGCCTGGCCAACATAGTGAAACCCCATCTCTACTAAAAATACAAAAAATTAGCCAGACGTGGTGGCAGGCACTTGTAATCCCATCTGCTCGGAGGCTGAGGCACGAGATTCACTTGAACCCGGGAGGCAGAGGTTGCAGTGAGCTGAGAATGTGTCATTGCACTCCAGCCTGGGCAACAAGGGTGAAACTCCATCTAAAAAAACCCAAAAAACACAAAACCATTTGAGGGGAATACCACAGATGTCTGCTTGTTCCCCTGGGCCATGAGTCCCTCTCAGACTTTCAGGCCAAGTATTTTTAGTTTACTTCTAACAAAAATAAATTCAAGCCGGAGTCCAAATTTGCTGTGGCATCAGCTGCTTCTAGAGAATAAGGTATTTTCCACAGAGGCTGTGCAATCAGACAAAAGGCATGCTCCTCTTGGCCTTGGTTTCATCATTTGTAAAAAACATTTGTGAACTCAATGATCTCGAATGTCCCTTTAGTTCCAAAACTCTGTACTTTTGGATATTTCTTTTCAGAAATATCCTGGGCACTGGCCGGGCGCGGCGGCTCACACCTGTAATCCCAGCACTTTGGGAGGTCCAGGCAGGCAGATTACGAGGTCAGGAGTTCGAGACCATCCTGACCAATGTGGTGAAGCCTCGTTTCTTTTCATTAAAATAAAATAAAACATAAAAAATAAAAGTATGAAATATCCTGGGCTCTACATTTTTGGTCTGAAGAAAAGGAAATGACTCAAATGAAATAGAGGAAGTCTAAGGATGACTCAGATTTCCCTAATCATAAACGACACTTCAGACATGGACCTTAACGTCAAACCGGGACTCAGGATCACTGAATGACTTTCCTTTCGTACATGTGAGTTGGTGGCATCCACCAGGGGTGACTTTAATGACAGTAAGTTGCCTCTGCCAAAAAAATGCCCCCATATGTCTGCTGATGTTTGAATTTCTCCCATGCAGAGTTTTGTCTCCAGTTAAAAATGTAAATACTATTGTTTCCTATTGGAGCTCAGAGAAAAAAGGAACTACTCTAGGATATGTATCAGTTTGATGCTATTTAATTTAATTTATTTCCTTATTGAGACAAGGTTTCACTCCATCACCCAGGCTGGAGTGCAGTGGTGTGATCACAGCATACTGCAGCCTCAACCTCCTGGGCCCAATCCATGCTCCCACTTCAGCCTCCCATTGCTGGGACTACAGGCACATGACAACAGGCCTAGCTCAATTTTTTTATTTTTATTTTTCAGACACGGTGTCCCTACATTGCCTAAGCTGGTCTCAAACTCCTGTACTCAAGTGATCCTCCTACCTCAGCCTCCTGAAGTGATGGCATTATAGGTGTGGGTCACCTTGCCCCAGCAAGTTGATTTTTTAACAAAAGACAACAGAGCAAAACCGCAGATACATTAGCAAACTACCTTCACAGCAGGATGTAAGAACTCTCTTAATTTTATTTATTTATACACAAGGTCTCACTCTGTTGCCCAGGCTGGAGTGCGGTGGCACAAATACGGTTCACTGCAGCCTTCACCTTCTGGGCTCAGGCTCTGCTCCCACCTCAGCCTCCCATGTAGCTGGGACCACAGTCATATGCCACCAACTCCTGGCTAATTTTTTTTTGTAGAGATGGGGGTCTCATTCTGTTGCCCAGGCTGCTCTTGAACTCCTGGGCACATGAGCGATCTTCCCCTCCCAAAGTGCTGAGACTAAAGGCGTGAGCCACCACCCGGCTCCAATCTAAAACTGTGTATTCTTGCTACAATGTCCTAAACTTCCAGGTTAATCATTTCTGCTTCTCAATCATCTGCTTTTTGACCTTATAAAGAGTTCTCTTAAAAATAAATAAAACAAAGAGTTCTCTTGACTAGAGTTTATCTCACCTTCCTTAGCCTATTTTATTATCTAGCCACAATCAGATGGATTCCTTAAGCAATCTTTCACCAGCACTTTCATCCCCTTGCTTCCTTCTCAGTATACTTTATCTGTCTACAAATCACGACCCAGGATCTAAACAATCTTGTCTTTTCTGCTCTTGTACCCAGGGAGCTAGGTGCTTCTAGAGAAAATAGCACAAAGATGTAGATTAGTACCATTACATGTTCATGATACCAATCTGCTAGAACCTCAAATTGCTTGCTTCCTAACCACTCCTCCCCAGCTTTTTGAAGAGATGGCGTTTGGCTATGTTGCCCAGGCTGGAGTGCAGCGGCTATTCACAAGCACAGTAATTGTGCACTGCAGCCTCAAATGCCTGAGCTCAAGAGAGCCTCCCACCTCAGCCTCTCAAGTAGCTGGGACTACAGGCATGTGCCACCATGCCTGGCTAATCTTATTTTTTGTAGAGATGAGTTCTTACCATGTTGTCCAAGCTGGTCTTGAACTCCTGGACTCAAGCAATCCTTCTGCCTCAGCCTCCCAAACTGTCAGGATTATAGGCATGAGACACTGGGCCCAGCCCCTCCTCCTTCTATGTCCTTTCACGGCTACTCTTTGGATGCCCCCACCTCTCTACCATCCTACTTTACAAGTCTGACTAAAGCTGTCAAAGACTCCTATCAATTACTTAGCCCCAATCAAAACCAAACAGCTGGCAGTTTACTGTTGTTGTATTTTCACGTTGAGTCTCCAGCAGGATGACATATATAGTCCTACTTGAGACCACTTTCTTACTCAATTGGCTTCCCAACCAGGCTAACCCCACCACCTAGTAGAGTGGCTGGCACATGCCAAGTGCTCAGTAGATGTCTGCAGAACTAGACCACGTAAGTAAAACACATCCACCTGTGCTCACTGCATCTCCTTTCTCGTCAGAAGCCTGCTTTTTATTATCATTCTCTACTGAGCTCTAGCTTTTACTTACTCCTTTCATTCTTTTTTTTTTTTTTTTTTTTTTTTTTGAGACAGTTTTGCTCTTGTTGCCCAGGCTGGAGTACAGTGGCACAATCTCGGCTCACTGCAACCTTCACCTCCTGGATTCAAGTGATTCTCCTGCCTCAGCCTCCTAAGTAGCTGGGATTACAGGTACGCAGCCACCATGCGCAGCTAATTTTTGTATCTTTAGTAGAGATAGGGTTTCACCATGTTGGTCAGGCTGGTCTCGAACTGCTGACCTCGTGATCCACCCGCCTCGGCCTCCCAAAGTGCTGGGATTACAGGCGTGAGCCACCATGACAGGCTCCTTTCACTCTTTCGGTAAATATGCCTGAATTGTTCCCATCCTAAAACAACCACAAAATCTCTCCACATTACTTAGTCTTACAAGTCAGATTTCACCTCCACTGAAATTGGTCTCACTACAGTTATTCTGAATTACTCTAGTCTCAAAAAGGTTACTAACTGCCAAATCAAATGGATACTCCAGGCCTTTTTCTTTTTTTTTTTAAACAACTGGTAATCAATTTATTAAAATAGCTGACTTAAGCATCTGAAATGGTGACTTCCACCTCAACTCCTGGCTCAATACTGATGGAAGTAATCTGCTTAATCACAGAAGGACTGTGCAAGTCAATGAGTCACTTGTGGATTCCCATCTGGAAACGATCCCATGTCTTAGAACCTTCACCACAAAGTGTTTTTCTTGTAGTGATTCTCAAAGTCTTTGTAGGCATTCGAACTGCTCCTTTCACTTTCAGATTTTTTCCCTTTGCTACTCTGATCAAGTCAGCACACACCTTCTCCAGGGATTTTACATTGCGGCTTGTTAGAGTGATTCGAATTTGGTGAATTGCCACCTCTGGCTCCACGGGTGTTTTTCTGGTATCCTTAAAAGCCATGGCTATTGTGCGGCTTCCTGACCGACTTGTTCCTCGGCAAGAGCGAACAGCGGTGAGTCAGGAGCAGGAGCCTGAGGACTAACGATCCACAACAGCTACGACCGCGTCTTCCTCAAAGAACTCCAGTCCTTTTTCTTTTGCATTTGGTTTTTGGGTTTTTTTGAGATAGTCTTGCTCTTGTCCAGGCTGGAGTGCAATGGTGCGCTCTTGGCTCATTGCAACCTCCACCTCCCAAGTTCAAGTGATTCTCCTGCCTTGGCCTCCTGAGTAGCTGGGATTACAGGCACCCACCACCACACCTGGCTCATTTTTGTATTTTTAGTAGAGACGGTTTCATCGTGTTGGCCAGGCTGGTCTTGAATTCCCAATCTCAGGTGCTCTGCCTGCCTCGGTCTCCCAAAGTGCTGGGATTACAGGTGTGAGCCACTATGACTGGCCCTGTCTACTCTTCTTTATACCCCATTGTCATTACCTTCCTTGGTTCCTTATCATTTCTCACCTGAAATATTGTAGCAACATAATAAAGTATCTAACAATTCAACTAGCCCATGATAATGGTTTACTAAGTGGAGTACGGAATTTCCACTTAGGAGTTATTTTACCTGAGTTACTTCACTTATTGTCATTAATTTTGGAGATGGAGTCTCACTCTGTCACCCAGGCTGGCATGCAATGGTGCAATCTCAGCCTAATATAACCTCTGCCTCCTGGATTTAAGCAATTCTCCTGCCTCAGCCTCCCAACTAGTTGAATTACAGGCACCCGCCACCACCCCCAGCTAATTTTTGTATTTTTAGGAGAGACAAGGTTTCGCCACATTGGCCAGGCTGGTCTCAAACTCCTGACCTCAAATGATCTGCCCACCTTGGCCTCCCAATGTGCTGGGATTACAGGTGTGAGCCACAGTGCCTGGCCACCACTGTTACTTCAAACTTCTACCCCAAATGAAACTCATCATCATCCTCATACTAGCTACCCTCTTTCTCAACCTTTCTGTCCCACTATCGGCACCATCATACATAAATTTTACCCTCTCTAATCTCTTCCCCATACTGCAGTCAGAAAGATTATTCTAAAGAGCCAATTTGATCATGTCACTTCCTTGTTCAAAATCCTTAAAACAGCGGCTTCTCACTGCCTCTTGGATGAAGTCCCAAAATCCCTTTATGATCTGACTCATGCTTCATTCTACCCACTTCTGGTCTTGCCCCTTGGATGCTCACTACAGTTACTCTGAATTCTTCCCGGTTTGCAGAATGTAACAACTCTGAATCACTTTACATAGTTCTTTTCACCCATAAGACTCCTTTCCTGATCTAACCCCTTTACCTGAATCAATTCTTCTACTTCATTAGATCTCAGCTTAGAAGGTACTTTCTGTGAAAGGATTTTCCTGTCCTTCCTCCACCTCCTCAAATTGGGTAGGTGCCCCTTCCCTGTGCTTCTAGACCATTTTGTGTTTGTCCCTATCTTAGCACCAAATTCCTTCTAATTGCTTATCTACCTACTATATCCCTCTATAGGCTGTAAACTCTCTGAGGGTAGGAACCTTTTTTTTTTTTTTTTTTTTTGAGAATTCCCCCCCACCACAAACATGTTTTAGGCACTTTTGTAGTCCCTGAAGTGAAGACTTTAGGAGCCTTATCTTGCTTAATGACCACAACAACCCTCCCTCATGGTAGGTACTGTGCCATTACTATTGTCTAAGTAAGTAAACTGAGGCAGAGAGTTAAAGAAACTTGTCACGAGTTATTAAAAAAAAAAAAATCAGGATTTTAAAATTTTATTGTTTTGAGACAGAGGTCTCACTCTGTTACCCAGGCTGGAGTGCAGTGGCATGATCTCAGCTCACTGCAACCTCCACCTCCCAGGTTCAAGTGATTCTCCTGCCTCAGCCTCCTGAATAGCTGGGTTTACAGGTGCCTGCTATAGCACCCAGCTATTTTTTTGTAATTTTTAGTAGAGACGGAGTTTTACCATCTTGGTCACACTGGTGTTGAACTCCTGACCTCATAATCCACCAGCCTCGGCCTCCCAAAGTGCTGAGATTATAGCTGTGAGCCACTGCACCCAGCCTTATTTTTTTCAAGATGGAGTTTCACTCTCATTGCCCTGGCTGGAATGCTGTGTTACGATCTCAGCTCACTGCAACCTCTGCCTCGGGTTCCTGCGATTCTCTTGCCTCAGCCTACTGAGTAGCTGGGATTACAAGCACCCGTTACCACGCCTGCCTAATTTTTGCATTTTTAATAGACACAGGGGTTTCACCAGGTTGGCCAGGCTGGTCTTGAACACCTGACCTCAGGTAATCCACCCACCTTGGCCTCCCAAAGTGCAGAAATTACAAGTGCAAGCCACCATGCCCGGTTAAAATCAGGATTTAATGCCAGGCAGCTTAACACTAGAATCGGTCCATCACTAAATCCATCACCCTTTAAATCCCTTTTCCACATAATTTGGCAGCGACCTGACAAACAGATGTGACTTATATTCCTTGTTTGTGACCCCCTGTGGTTCCTAGGCCTGCCTGTTTATCATATCCTATGTAACATGGCTCCTGTCTTCCTTCCTGGCCAGGTCTCCAGACACCCTTCAGGACTCCCTTGATACTGCCACTATAGAAACACCAAAGAGTCCATCCTTCTCATCCTTCTCTATTTGTTGGTCCCACTACCAAAATGCCCCCTTTCACCTTACCGTTCTGGAGAAATCCTGCTCATCCTTCAGAACTTACTCCATGAAAACTTTCCTGACCATTCTTTTCCCTATCCCTCTGCAGGCCGCAGAGTAAAACCTGCCACTGCTCTCAGAAGCTGTGTGACTTAGGGCTTGGGCAAGTTAGTTTGTCTTAGTTTTATCATTTGTATAATGGACATAATAAGAATACCTACTTCATAACATTGTGAGGATTAAATGAGATGTAAATTAAGCACTTAGCATGGGGTTTGACACATAATACGTATTTAAAATACTAGGCCTGTGTGTTGGCTCACGCCTGTAATCTCAGCACTTTGGGAGGCTGATGAGGGCAGATAGCTTGAACTCAGTTCAGGGGTTTGAGACCAGCCTGGGCAAAACAGCAAAACCCTGTCTCTACAAAAAATACAAAAATTACCTGGGCACAGTAGCTCGTGCCTATAGTCCCAGCTATTCAAGAGGCTGAGGTGAGAGGATCACTTGAGCCCAGGAGGTCGAGACTGCAGTGAGCCGTGATTGCACCACCGCATTCCAGCCTGGGCAATAGAGCGGAGACTTCATCTCAAAACAAAACAACCCAAACCAAACCATGGCTGGGTGCAGTTGCTCATACCTGTAATCCCAGCACTTTGGGAGGACGAGGCAGGCGAATTACCTGAGGTCAGCAGTTTGAGATCAGCCCGGCCCATGTGGTGAAACTATCTCTACTAAAAGTATAAAAATTAGCCAGGCATGGTGGCAGGTGCCTGTAATCCCAGCTAGTCAGGAGGCTGAGTCAGGAGAATAGCTTGAACCCGGGAGGCGGAGGTTGCAGTGAGCTGAGATCAAGCCACTGCACTCTAGCCTATGGGACAAAAGTGAGACTCTGCCTCAAAAAAAAAAAAAAAAAAAAAGGTGGGTGCAGGAGTTCAGCCTGGCCAACATGGTGAAACACCGTCTCTACCAAAAATACAAAACTTAGCCAGGCATGGTGGGACATGCCTGTAATCCCAGCTACTCATTAGGCTGAGGCAGAAGAATCACTTGAACCAGAGGTAGAGGTTACAGTGAGCCAAGATCACATCACCGCACTCCACTCTAGGTGACAGAGCGAGACTCTATCTCAAAAAAAATAATATATATATGCAACTATTAATTACTCGTCCCTATTCCTCTGTATAGTTAGACCACCACTGCTGCAAGCGTAACACTATAATATGATTTCTTCATGTGTAGTTCTACCACTATAATGTAATTTCCTTGAAAGAGGCAGCCACACATCATTTATCTTGTATGTTAGCACAGTGCCGGGCACACTGTGGGCACTTATTAAGTAACTTTTATTTACCAAATGAGTCCAGTCGGGTTTCCTCTTCTCAGAATTCTACTACCTGACTAACCATGTTATCTTGCATTATATGTATAAGTGTCTCAATGAGGATACATGTTCCTCTAGAGCAGAAATCACTCCTTACACTGTTTATCTGCCCAACAACAGCTCATTTTTCCAACTACAAAGTGAATATTCAACAGTCACTTGTGACTTAAAACTATTGCAGTCCAAGCATGGGAAGTCCCACCTTATCTTTACTAGCAAGTCATCTGTCTCTAATAAAATTCTGCTAACAGCTTATCTCCTGACTCTCCTCCCCTTAGCTGAGAACTCTACTTAGAACTATAAATCTGCCTATATCTGTGTGCTACTGTCGTATCTTAGCTTCCCCAGGATAGAATAGATCGTTCCTTTCTTTTTAATCTTCCTCAAGACACAGTAGAGGGCATTATGCAGGTAAGGGCTGTTTGCGTGGGTGCTACTGGCTCACTGTAGATATATCATCAGTGGCAACTCTCCAGGTCATTTTTCTTTTGCCTGTCTTTTATATACCCAGCCCACAGCAGCTTAAAATAAAAGTTGTCGGACAGTAGTGGTGACTTCATCCCTGCCACCCTGCATATTCGATGGCTCAGCTCAGAGGCTTGTCAGCACAGTCATGCTGGAGGAGTGGAAGAACCTTTGGGATAAAGACTTTAGAATGTATCTAGCTAAAATAATGAGCAGGAATAACTGTTAGAAGCACTGCAGAATCAGTTTGCTTTGGTTGCCTAGCCCTATAGCATGGGAGTGAAAGAGAAGGAATGGCCACATCCTGCTAAGTGTGCTGTAGTGAAGAACTAAAAGAAAAAAAAAAAAAAAAAAGGCTAAGGAGTAACATGAAATACAGATAGCCCCAAACATTTTTGGTACCCCAGGCTTCTTAAGGCCACAACTGATAATTGGAGACCAGGAAAGCCAGGAATAGAGAAGAAATAATATAAAAGCCCAGCCGGGCACAGGGGCTCATGCCTGTAATCCCAGCACTTTGGGAGGCTGAGGCTGGTGGATCACCTGTGGTCAGGAGTTCAAGACCAGCCTGGCCAACATGGAGAAACCCTGTCTCTACTGAAAATACAAAAAAATTAGCCAGGCATGGTGGCGTGTGCCTGTAATCCCAGCTACCCAGGAGGCTGAGGCAGGAGAATAGCTAGAACCTGGGAGGCAGAGGCTGTAATGAGCCAAGATCGTGCCACTGCCCTCCAGCCTGGGCGAAAGAGCAAGACTCCGACTCAAAAACAAACACAAACACACACACACACACACACACACACACACACACACAAAAGCCTAAGATATTAACTCAAGCTCTTCAGCTAACTTTTCCAGCTTACAAGTAACTCCCTTAACTTCCTCACTTGTATTAAAATGAAAATGCACTAACTGCTAGGTGTAGAGGCTCACACCTGTAATCCCTGCATTTTGGGAGGCTGAGGTGGAAGGACGGCTTGAGGCCAGGAGTGCAGGAGCAGCCCATGCAACAAAACGAGATACTGTTTATAAAAGAAAATATATTCTTTAATCCCAGCATTTTGGGAGACTGAAGTGGGAGGAGTACCTAAGCCCAAGTTCTGAGACTCACCTGGCCAACGTGGTAAATCCTCATCTCCAAAAAAAAAAATCAGCCAGGTGTGGTGCCGCGTGCTTGTAGTCCCAGCTACTTGGGAGGCAGATATGGGAAGATTACTTGAACCCAGGAGGTTGAAGCTACAGTGAGTGGTGTTTGCACCCTGCACTGCATTCTGGGAAACAGAGCAAGACACTGACTCTGAAAAAAAAAAAAAAAAAAAGTAAGAAAGAAATTGAATGATCCCACATTTGTCTCACCTCATTCCCCAGCTGGCAAACATAAACCAGGGATAACAGACTCAGGAGGAAGTCGTGGGATAGCTCATTCATCCCACTAAAATTAACACCATTAACTTGTGTCTCTAGTTTGAGTTTATACTTGTTTTATTTACTTTACTTATTTTTTAGATAGAGTCTCGCTCTGTCACCCAGGCTGGAGTGCAGTGGCGCGATCTCTGCTCACTGCAACCTCCACCTCCTGGGTTCAAGCGATTTTTCTGCCTCAGCCTCCCGAGTAGCTGGGATTAGAGGCACGCGCCACCATGCCCGGCTAACTTTTTTGTATTTTTAGTAGAGAAGGGGTTTCACCATGCTGGCCAGGCTGGTCTTGAACTCCTGACCTCAGGTGATCCACCCGCCTCAGCCTCCCAAAGTGCTGAGATTACAGGCGTGAGTCACCCCATTCAGCCTATTTTTTGAGATGGAGTCTCGCTCTGGTTGCCCAGGCTGGAGTGCAGTGGCACGATCTCAGCTCACTGCAAACTTCACCTCCTGGGTTCAAGAAATTCTCCTGCCTCAGCCTCCCAAGTAGCTGGGATTACAGTGTGTGCCGCAACGCCCGGTTAATTTTTTGTATTTTTAGTAGAGATGGGGTTTCACCATGTTGGCCAGGCTGGTCTCAAACTCCTGACCTCAAGTGATCCACCCAGTCTGCGTCTCCCAAAGCGCTGGAATTATTAGCGTGAGCCACCATACCTGGCCAAAGTTTTTTTCTCCTTTGGTAGCCTTTC
>CAUYLG010049971.1:0-46535 GCA_963573385.1 Cacajao melanocephalus | reverse complement strand
AGGTTTAAATAAAATATTGGTTGGCTGCTTGTTTGTTATTTTCATCCCTTATTCCTTCCTGTCTCCATTGTTAAGCACAATTATTGGCATAAAAGAGGTTTTTAATACCCATTTTTAGACTGCATTCTAGCCTGGGCAATGGAACAAGAATCCCGTTGTCTCGTCCTCTTTCTCTTCCTCTTTCTTTCTCTCATACATTCTTTTTTTCTTTCTTTCTTTCTTTTCTCTCTTTTTCTTTCTTTCAAAAAAAAAAAAAAGAAATCAAAATTAAAATATCACTCAGGGTCAGAATGTTCCAGAAGTCAGTTGAGCTGCTAATGTTTTGAAGTGTTCAGAAGTATGTGTTATACGAAAAGGAGAGGAAATACAAGACAAAGGAAGTGAAACGTTTGGCAGTCATTGAGCATTTCTTCGGTATGGTATTTCTTGTGGCTCTGGGATTTAAAAAAATCCACTTGAAAGCCAGTATTGTTGACTTTGGCTCTGTACTATTTTTGTGGGGACTGATTTTTCACTTTATATTCCTTCTTTCTATCCAGGCTTAATGGTAATACCCTAAGTTGATGGCCTTCTACTAAATTCAAAACAAAATATAACTGTTCCCATCCAAAAATGCCATCAGATTTACTGTGATATTTTCCCAAAACAGGAAGAGCTTTTATTTACTTACAGGTGCACAGAAAGTGTTTAGCATCTCATCTCCGTTTGCTTGGTCTTAATGAACCATCAGTTTAATGAAGACTGAGCATTTTCTGTCCAGGGCAAGTGGGCCCTTCGAGTTGAAAGTTCCTCCGAAGGCGGTCGCTGAGAATGTAGTGTTGGCCTGACTCAAGACATCCTGAGATGCCCTAATGATGAAAAGGCTCTAAAATAATTTAATCATGCAAATATATAACCTTCTCATAAAAAAATATAAATAAAAGTACCACCCTCCTCCTGGCGTCCTCTCCCTTTCCAGAAGTAATTTTTATTCTCATACCGTGTATCTTCTCGCAGGTAGTTTTCTTTGCATTTATGTTCACAGATGTATGCCTACAGAAAACGTGGAGTGTTTTGTATATTTGCAGGACATGGGATATGAGCAAGCCATGTAAATGTTATTATACTCTGTTTTTCTTTCTGCAGCTTGCATTTTTCAAGTGACAAGATGTCTTAAGGATCTTTCTATGTCAGTACATACAGCTCCGTCATATTCTTTGTCATCACGGATCTGGTTGGCTTTTAAGGGCACCCACCCAACGATTCTAACAGAAATGATGACTGTGGTTCTGTGGGGCCAAGTGAGGGATGGGATAAGGTGGTGGGACCAGGGACCCAACACAATTTGGGAGCAGGTGAATGCTATAACCTCAGGACAAACAAAGAAGGTGCTTGGCTTACCTGTCTATATCTTTCTGCCTATTTTTCTTACTAGTAAAGTAGTATTTCCCTATATAGATTACGGCTAAGTCTGAGGTAGACATGGAATGGTGTTATATTTTATCTTAAATCTTAATTGCATAAATATGGTATCTGAAAAAGGTTGTAGTGACTTCTGTGCTAAGAGGGGTCCTTTAATATAGTGGGCTCAAACAACCAAGGTTTTTGGTTTTGTTTTTTTTAGAAACAGGGATCTCACTTGTCACCCAGGCTGGAGTGTAGTAGTGTGACCATAGCTCACTGCAGCCTCAAACTTGGAACTCCTGGGCTCAAGTGATCCTCCTGCCTCAGCCTCCTGAGTAGCTAGGACTATAGGCATGTACCACCATCCCTGGCTATCAAACAACCAAGGTTTATTTCTTGCTCATATTTTATGTCCATTGCGAGTTGGCAAGAGTTAATCATTGTGGTTATTTGTGGGCCTGAGCTGATGCAGCTGCCTCCATCTTGCGCTAATCATCTTTGCGCTAAGCAAAAAGAAATTACACATTGATAAATTATGCACTGATGCCTAACAGCTTCCTACCCAAAGCAACACATTCTACTTCTGCTCACGTTTCATGAGTTAAAGCATGTAACTTCAAGCAGGTAGGGAAGTGTAATCCTACCAAATGTCTTGGAGAAGAACCTGAACTGTTTGATGAACAGAATACTACCATTGTGTTGGTTTTCAAGGAAGGGGTGGGAAGGTCTTTGAAAACTCCTCTGTGACCCATAAAGTTCTATCCTAGAAGCCAATCCTTTCTGTGTACATAAAATTACTGGCCTTTTCCTATGGCCACCACGGTCGCAGAGAGCAGAGCTGTTTGGGAACACGCTTCAAGAAATGGTCAGAGCTTGAGGAGGGAGGGTCGGGACAGGAGCAGACGCGGGTGGCATGGCACTGGGCCAGGTTCCATATGACCTGGATACCAGCAGTGCTGGCCTTGGTTTTGCTTATGCTTGTATTTGTTTCCAACCTATATGTAGCAAGTACCACAGTAGAAAAACTTACAGAGTGGCCTGACTACTCAGAGCTCACTCTTGAAAAACTCTGGGTTGTAACTCTAAATGAGCATCTGCTACATTGTTAAAGAATGGTTTACAACAGGGCCCAGATCTGTTGGGAATCTTAGCTGCTACTGTTGCAACACCAATCTGTGGAAAGCAGTGTTATTCACTTTGAAATATAAACATGAAAAAAAAAAAAGGGTGAATGCTGATTCCCGACAACTGGGTGTCTAAAAAAAGAGTGGAATCATGAGGCCGGTGTGGATGACGGGAAATGGTGTGCTTGAGGTTTCTGTTCTAGATCTGGCCCCATCAGTTGGGACGGAGTCCAGCCTTGTCAGCTTACCCTGGGAAGAAGGAACTCATAGTCACACTGGAGCAGGGAAACCTCTGCTGGGCGATTCTGCCCAGCATGAAGCTCCTGCTAAATGGACCATGTTTGCTAGTGTTTTTTAGGCGCAGAGAACAGGGGCGCACTGAGGCTCGCTATGTTCATAGGGATTTATTACAAAGATACACAAAGCAAGGGAATTCGTGCCTGGTGGCCTCAGCTGTGGGCAGTCAAACCCACATGTACTGTGGATTTTGGGACTCAGCATCTCTCTAAATGTCTCAAATTCAAACTCCCTGAGAAAGGAGCTCTAACTAGGTCTCCCTGTCACCTGCCATTACAGAGGGGTTCAGTGGAGCAGACACTTCTGTGGTCTTGGTGGCTGGAGCTCAAGGAAGCCCTTGAAAGCCACAGCCTCCCCTGTCTCTGTGTGTTCATTTCTCCCACACACTCACCATACTTGTGGGTCCTTGTTCTGTGTCTGTCTGCCCAGTTGTAAACTCTGTGAGGGCAGGGAGCCACTTGACCTCTGTGTGCCTCAGTTTTCTTATATGTAAATTGGTGGTAACAGTGACCCCTGCCACCTAGGGTTGTTACAAGGATTGAGTGAGATAATAGAAAATATCAAATGATTTGCTCACGACTGAGTGCCAGCCCCAGCCTAGGCATGTTGTGCATATAACTCACTTAATCCTTACAGCAACATCTTGAGGTAGGAACTCTTGCCTTGGGGCAATCAAGGCACAGAAAGGATGGCTAACTTGCTAACAAGTGATTCTTATAATGGGTGATCTTATAATAAAGTCCCATGAACAGACATAACCTGAGATGCCCCTGTTTTCCGCAGCCTAAAATCACCAGCAAACACGGTCCATTTAGCAGGAACCTCCTTCTAACTCGTTCATGAGTCACAATTTGAACTCTGCTGTCTCTAGAGATCCCAGACACTGTGGATTTAACCCTTATGTTGTCCTGCCTCTCACCATGTGTAGAAAGCCTTACATCAATGCTGGTGCCTGAGTAAAACACTTGGTGTTATCCATTCTCAGACTAGGCCCTGCTGGGGCCCTTGCACGGTACAGGGCTGTCCATGAGGAAGTGCTCAGTGGATCTCTAGAAGGAATGAACAAGGCTGCAACCTCATGGAGTTGTCCCACCACTCTCTGGCCCTACTTATCCCCTCGCAGCTATCCCATGGGTCACACTGAAGGTAGAGCACTGTCATGTGACTTGCAGCTGGCAGAGGCTGCTGGGCAAGGTGCCCAGGTTTACTGCAGCAGTTCAGGCAGGCAGGGCCGGGCCAAGGAAAGGGAGACCATTTGCCATTACCTTTGAGCCTCTCTTTGTCACTTTGGATTTCTCAGATGCAGAGCTTTAAAATAACAGAGTGGCAGGTGAGTTCTTACCTTTCTTTATAAAAGAAAAACCAGGGAAAGAAAGCAAAGCATTCTGCTTTCTAGAAGCCAAGTCAGCTGGAAGCCAGCTTCTGCAGCTCAAGAGAGGGCCTTAGTTACAAAGAAACACAAGATCACGGTAAGAGTACAACAAAAACATGGTGTGATGCCAAACGTGCAGAAAGTCAGTATAAGCACAAATGCACATGGAGAAAAGCTGAGAGGAAGTGCTCCAAAATGAGAATAGTGGTTACTGCATGTGGGTGATAGGGAACTTAATTTATTGTTCTAAACTTTTTTTTTTTTTTGGCATTTCCTAAGTTTTCAACAGTGAGCAGGTACCGTTTTATACTTACAGAAAAAGTTATTAAAAATTAGAAAGGAATGTATGGAGAACAGCTTTATAAACTCTTTTTAACCTTAGCTTCTCAGTTCTAAGAAATGCACATGCCCTCTCAGGGCCCCATGGGACAAGCAAGGGAAGAAAGAAGCCTGGGGTGAAAGTGACACTGAGTTTGTGTATATCTGTGGTTTCTCTGGGGCCACTCCATGATTCAGGAACAGAGTCCTTGTTGCTCTCCAGGAGGTGAGACCCTTTCTAGGTCAGTCATTTCCTGTTGGGTCCTGGTGACCTCACAAGATGTTAGTATAGTATAGTTCTATCAGGACCCATTTCTGTTTCCCAGCATATTAACACTTACTGTTGTTCATCATTTTATTATTGTCTTGGGATCACTTTTCTTCTACCTGAAAAACTCTATTTAGTATTTATTTTAGTGCTGATTCAGTAGCAACAAAATCTCAGTTTTTATCTGGAAAAACTTTATTTTGCCTCTACTTAAATCAATTTCATGGAAGTGTAATTTCATACAATAGCATTCACAGATTTCAAGTATATGGGTTGCTGACTTTTGAGAAGGCGTTATGTATCTATATGTGTATTCATGCATATATATACACACACACACATGTGACCATGTAAGAGGGAGAGAGCAGGCACTGCAATCAAACACAGAACATTTCTATCTTCCCAGAAATTCCCCTTATTCCTCTTTGCAGCTAATTTCTCCCTCACTCCCATCTACCCCCTGCCTCAGGAAACCATTGATCTGATTTCTAGATCAGATTTTCAGAATCGTCTGTATGCAATCTTTTTTTTTTTTTTTTTTTTTAGATGGAGTCCCGCTCTGTCACCCAGGCTGGAGTGCAGTGGTGCAGTCTCAGCTCACTGCAACCTCTACCTCCTAGATTCAAGTGATTCTCCTGCCTCGGCCTCCCTAGTAGCTGGGATTACAGGCATGCACCACCATGCCCTGCTAATTTTTGTATTTTTAGTAGCGACGGGGTTTCACCATGTTGGCCAGGCTGGTCTTGAACTCCTGGCCTTAAGTAATCCACCTGCCTCGGCCTGGAGTGGTGAATTGCCCCTGGGATTCCCTTGCCCTGGGAACTAACCCTCTCTGAGAGCAGAAAGCCAGAAAAAAGAGGAGTTGGGAGGAGATGCCGGTGCGAGCCCCAGCTCCCTTCAGGGCTCGGTCACTGCCAACAGGCTCTACTCCCACTTCTGCTGGGATTACAGGCATAAGTCACCGCACCCAGCCCTATGTACTCTTTTAAGCCTGGTTTCTCTTACTCAGCATACTATCTGTGACACTCATTCATGATGTATTCATATTTCATTTGCATGTATTGTTGAATTGTGTTCTACTGTATGAATATGCCATGCTTTGTCAATCCGTTCACCTTCAGTTGTCCTCTGTGTGAGCCACAAGTTACTCTATTATAGCCAGAACTGGAAGTCCCTCGTTTTAAAAAAACAAAAAGCAAAAAAACTGTCAGAACTGATTCTTTTCAAAAGGCAGGTTTCTAGAAGGGGAAGTTACTAAATAGAAAGTTTTCACAGGCTGTTGACACATACGGTGTCAAAGGGCTTTCCAGAGACTTCCACAGATTTACATTCCCACCAGTGGTATAGGAGAGTCCTGACTCACCATACATCAACAGCATTTTTCTATCTTAGTCTCTGATCTTTGCAAGAATGCAAAGCTGCAAAATTGTATGCAGCAGTAAAGGGAATTTTACATTGAGTATAAACCGGTAGGTCCAGTATGTACTTTCTTCCTGAGCTTGCAGAATTTTCAGTCACCTCACTTCTTTAACCTCTGTCTCAGAGTTGCGATGAACCTGATCTGAAAAGCCAATTAAGATCATTGCCGGCATCAGCATTTCAAATGGAAGGACAGGCAGGCAGGAACTGGGGCGTCTCACCACCCTAGCTTCTAGTGATTGCTCTGGAATGGTGCTGTCCACTTCAGTAGCCCCTGGCTGCGTGTGGCTCTTGAGCACTGGAAATATGGTTGATCCAAATTGAGATGTGTGGTTCATGTAAAACACATGCCAGGTTTTCAAGCCTTAGTATGAAGAAAAAGAATGCAAACTATCTCATTAATAAATTTTGTATTGATGGGCTGGGTGCGGTGGCTCACACCTGTAATCCTAGCACTTTGGGAGGCTGAGGTGAAAGGATCACTTGAGGCCAGGAGTTCAAGAACCAGCCTGGGCAACATGATGAAACCCTGTCTCTATTAAAAATACAAAAATTAGCCAGGCATGGTGGGGCGCACCTGTAATCCCAGCTACTCAGGAGGCTGAGGCAGGAGAATCACTTGAATCTGGGAGATGGAGGTTGCAGTGAGCAGAGATCATGCCACTGCACTCCAGCATGGGTGACAGAATAAGACTTCATCTCAAATAATAATAGTTAATAAATAAGTTTGGTATGGATGACATACTGAAATATTTTGAGTGTATTAGAATTGAAACATATCATTGAAATTAATTTCACCTGTTCACTTTTTCTTTTAATAATGTGGCTACTAGAAAGTTTTAAATTACTGGGAGGCTTGTGTCATATTTCAATTTGCCGGAGCTACTCTGTGGCGTTTTTTTTCCATTTGAAGACCCACCCTTCCCCAATCCCTGCTTCCTTTTCTCTAGAGCAGCTTCCATGCATCTTCTCCTGGAGGCTCTGCAGACCTTTTATTTAGTTTGGAAGATCACACTGCAGGATGGGACTTTGGCGCAGGTTTCTGTGAGGAGCCTGAAGTGGTGAATTACCTCTGGGATTTCCTTACCCTGAGAACTAACCCTCTCTGAGGGCAGAAAGCCAGAAAGAAGAGGAGTTGGGAGGAGATGCCTGTGCGGGCCCCAGCTCCCTTTGGGGCTCCGTCACTGCCATCAGGCTCTACCCCGACCTGCCTTTGCCTCAGGAGATGGTTTTGGGTGGGGGCTCACCCACCTCCGACCTCCTCTGCTTCATTTCTCCACTTCATGATCCATCTTTTGTTCTGCGGTGGGTCCTATTTTCTGGCTGCATCCATTAGCTTGGTTTTTTTCTTTGGGTATTCCCTGGAGCTGGCTTACCAGGATCTCCAACTTCAGTCGCCGTTGGTCTGGACCACTGGCCCGGGAAAGCCCCACCCTTTATCCAGGACAGCAGACTCAGCTCCCAGATACCTGGCCCTGGCACCCACCCAACCTTGGTCTTCTCTTTGCCTGGAAGGGAGGACCAGACCCTCTTCATCAACTGGACCTACCCTTTACCCGGTGAACAAAGGAAAGGATCACCTCCCAGGGCCAGCAGATCTCTGGCTCTCTGGTGTTTGTGGTAATGAGTGCCCATGAACTTTGAATTTATCTCCAGTCTCCCATGGTATGGTTTTGGTCTGCCCTCAGATTCTGTTTACCAGGGCAGAGTTTAGTTTCTCTGCTTTCCCTTCCAACATCCATACCTTGTTAAGTTCTTGCTGCAATGAGCTAACTCTGCACACCTGATTTAATCTCAAACTAGGGCTCTAGAAATTACAAAGCAGCCTCCTTGCCAGATGGCTGATGTGTATTATATTGCCTTATTTAGGTGGTTGTAAATCAGGAGACTTCCCTTCCGTTTCTGCCATTGATGGCAAGAGGTGGAGATGTCTGTGGCGGTGATTACAGGAAACGTCTGGGAAGACAAGTCGCTGTTTTTATGGGAATCGCAAGCTTGGAAGAGACAGAAGCAGTGAGTAAAATGGGCCCCTCCTGGTAGGCAGGCAAGATCTGGAGAGGAGGGATGAAGGAAGTTGTGCAGCACCCTTCCCAGCTTTTTAAAGAATGGAGCAAGGCATTGAAAAATGCTAAATCACAAAGTGAGAAGCATTTCTTTCCAGTTTTCTCTCAGCCTTGTGATTATCTTAAAGAAAAGTCTCAGTTCTGTGCTACTGTGTCTTTAATGTCTCTCAAAGGCTCCCAAGAGAAAACAGGCCCAACCCTGGAGCCGTTCTAGGCAGCAGGACTAGCTGGAATATAGTAACATTGTTGTATTTCTGGTGTGTTAATTTTTGTGTTACTTTCTATGTATTGCAAAGGATATTTTTTTTCTGTCTCTAATGGTGACATAACATTCCTTTAAAATTAATATATTAGAGTTTTCAAAACTCAATTGAAAGCCAAAACTTAAGCAAATAAAGTACAGGAAAGACTCAATTACGGCAAGAACAACGAAAAAGTGACCATGGTGGAGATGTTTAACGTTTAGGAAACACGGTCCTAAAAGAAGAAGGTACAGAGAGTAGTCTGACATCTGGGAGTACTCCACTTTAAAATTATTCTCTTGCCAATTTTATTCATTCATTCGCCTTGTGGCACAATAATTTTTTTAAGTCTTTCTTTTCTTAGATTTTGCAGATTCCAGAAAGAAATTAGAAATTGAAGATTTAAAAATGTTGTTTTAAAATATTCAGACTAACTTCAAAGAATGATGCCAGAAACTTAAAAAGGTATTATTAACTGCTAATTTAAATTTAATATTGTCAACTGGTATGCTCTAAATGAACTGATTTTCTAAAGCTAGCGATCCTAAAGTGGATCATAGAATTGACTGCTATAGAAAATAGCTGGGTGCAGTGGCTCATGCCTGTAATCCAAGCATTTTGGGAGGCCAAGGTGGGCAGATCACTTGAGGTCAGGAGTTCAAGACTAGGCTGGCCAACATGGTAAAACCATCTCTACTAAAAATACAAAAATTATCTGGGCCTAGTGGCATGCGCCTGTCTAGCTACTTGGGTGGCTGAGGCAGGAGAATTGCTTGAGCCCAAGAGGCAGATGTTGCAGTGAGCCAAGATTGTGTCACTGCACTCCAACCTGGGCCACAGATTGGGACTCTTTAACAGTAAAAAAAAAAAAAAGGAAAAAAGAAAAGGCTGGATTAGCATCTAATAACCTTTGTTGGAACAGTAACTAACCAATCATTTTCATCCCTTTTTTTTTTTTTTTTTTTGGTATCGCTTGCCCTTCTGCTGCTGCTAATTTTAAATTGTACTCTTCCCTGCTCAACCATTTGGTTCTAATAAGAAAGTTATTGTGTGGGGTCTGGCTGAGAATCCCTATAAGGTTTGCAGTGTTTTGCAGTTTGATAGGTAAAACAAAACAAAACATGGAAGTGTGTCAAAGAGCGGGAGACTCGTGTGCCACTTGGTGGAAAAAACATTGAAAACCACTGGACCTGAATGTTAACAGATGCGGCTCGTGAAACATATTAATGATGCCGATAGTGTTAAAAGATCTATGAAATTTTTTTTGAACTCTTGAAAAATTTTTTTTTAGTGATCACCATTCTAACTGGCATGAGATGGTATCTCAATGTAGTTTTGATTTGCATTTCTCTAATGAGCAGTGATGATGAGCATTTTTTCATATGTTTGTTGGTCTCATATATGTCTTCTTTTGAAAAGTGTCTGCTCATGTCCTTTGACCACTTTTGAATGGGTTTGTTTGTTTTTTTTCTTGTAAATCTGCTTTAGTTCTTTGTAGATTCTGTATAGTAGCCCTTTGTCAAATGGGTAGATTGCAAAAATTGTTTCCCATTCTGTTGGTTGCCGGTTCACTCTAATGACTGTTTCTTTTGCTGTGCAGAAGCTCTGGAGTTTAGTTAGATCCTATTTGTCTATTTTGGCTTTTGTTGCCAATTTTTTGGTGTTTTAGTCATGAAGTCTTTGCCTATGCCTATGTCCTGACAACAGATGCTGGAGAGGATGTAGAGAAATAGGAACGCTTTTACACTGTTGGTGGGAGTGTAAACTAGTTCAACCATTGTAGAAG
The DNA here is from genome assembly GCA_963573385.1 of Cacajao melanocephalus. NCBI lineage: Eukaryota > Metazoa > Chordata > Mammalia > Primates > Pitheciidae > Cacajao > Cacajao melanocephalus. The sequence continues at coordinate 36,263 of CAUYLG010049971.1, read as the reverse complement.
ACAGTGTGGCAATTCCTCAAGGACCTAGAAATAGAAATTCCATTTGACCCAGCAATCCCATTTCTGGGTATATATCCAAAGGATTATAAATCATTCTATTATAAAGACACATGCACACGAATGTTCATTGCAGCACTGTTTACAATAACAAAGACCTGTATGCCCATCGAGGATAGACTGGACAGGGAAAATGTGGCACATATACACCATGGAATACTATGCAGCCATAAAAAATGATGAGTTCATGTCCTTTGTTGGGACATGGATGAACCTGGAAACCATCATTCTCGGCAAACTAACACAACAGAAAATCAAACACTGCATGTTCTCACTTATAGGTGGGTGTTAAACAATGAGAACACATGGACACAGGGAGGGGAGCATCACACACTGGGGTCTGTTGGGGGGGACTAGGGGAGGGACAGCAGGGTGTAGGGAGGTTGGGGAGGATAACATGGGGAGAAATGCCAGATATAGGTGACGGGGGGGTGGAGGCAGCAAACCCCATTGCCATGTATGTACCTATGCAACAATCCTGCATGATCTGCACATGTATCCCAGAACCTAAAGTACAATTTAAATATATATATATATATATATATATATATAATTTTAACTCTCTTTCTGAAATGCATGGGTTTTCCTGCCTAGACAAAGGACAAAGTGGCCAGTACCAAGCCTTTCCACTTCCAAGATCATTTTACACATGCAAGAATGCCCGGAGAAGAAGAGTCTGAAGGATCTTCTGGGGGATTTAAAAAAATATATTATGATTTTTTGCTGTTAGTGTTACAAGAAAGGTAGTCAGTGCAATTTTGGGATAACTCAGGTGAGCCCAAGCATTTTTAAATGCCCAAATCGAATAGCTTGCACCAAGTTTTCAAGGGTTTTCAGAGAGATGCCTCTCTTGGGAATCTAATCCCGGGAGCTCTGTGCCAGCTCTCCCTCTTCATCCTGCACCTCTGCCCTCCTTCTGTTCCGCTTCATGCCACATGGGGCCATTGCTTCTCCCTCCTTCTCCAGGGTGCTTGTGTATAACAGACTTTGCTGAAGGTCGAGGACACGGGGGAGGAGGTTATAGCACAACCTAAAATGGGCAACAGTGACTGAGACATCACTGTCCCCAGGTTCCTTGGCTCTGGGTGCCACAGGAGACTTCATGCTGCCATCTCTCTCCTCAAGCTATTTTGTGCTCAGACCCTATCTCCACCAAACCACACAGGTCCTCCTTTCCCACTTCTAGGCCTGGTTCCTGCTTGGAGAATGCAGAAACCTCAAGCCCGGTTAACCTTACTACATAAAATAATACGCCTTTCCATCTCTATCCCAGTCTAGGATCAAAGCACACTTGTGTTTTATAATAATAAAGAAGTTTTGATTAAAAAAAAAAAAGGGTTGGCTATCTCTGGTCACCTGCCTTAGTGATGTAACCCTCAAGTGCAAACAATTAAATTATGATTTTTTTTTTCTCTAATGCATCTAAGATATAAGTTTTTTTTAGAGACAGGGCCTCACTCTGTCACCCAGGCTGGAGTGCAGTGGTATGATCATAGCTCACTGCAGCCTTGAACTCTTGTGCTCATGTGATCCTCCTGCCTCAGCCTCCCCAGTAGCTAAGACTACAAGTATGTGCCACCATGCCTGGCTAATTTTTTAAAAAAATATTTTGTAGAGATGGGGTCTCACTATGTTGTGCAGGCTGGTCTCAAACTACTGGCCTTACCTCAAGCTATCTCCCCATCTGAGCCTCCCAAAGCACTGGGTTTACAGTCATGAGCCAACTGGCCTGGCCAGATAAACATCTTAAGCATGGCTCCTCCTCCTCTAGGTAGAGAAACCCCAGGACCAGTGGGAGGTGGGATGAGCTCTTTCTGTCGATTTTGCTTTACTGATGATGTCATTGGTCTCTTCAGGGGCTGCACAGAGTAGCGGGGGCCCTGGAGGGCTGGCCTGAATCCTGATTTCCCTTCTGCTGAAAAGACACATGCAGCCAAAGATGAATTTGGGAAAAGTAACCGCTTGCTACTTTAACTATGGAAGAGCAGGGCCCCAGTGAGATGGAAATAATCCCATCAGAGTCACACCCCCACATTCAATTATTGAAAAGCAACCGGGAACTTCTGGTCACTCACATCCGCAACACTCAGTGTCTGGTGGACAACCTGCTGAAGAATGACTACTTCTCGGCCGAAGACGCAGAGATTGTGTGTGCCTGCCCCACCCCGCCCGACAAGGTGCCCCGGGGACAGGGCCGGGATGGGCAATGTGTGGGCCCGGGAGCTGGAAGAGGCCTCGTCCTGTTGATCTGAGTGAAGAGTGTGGGAGTTTGGTCCAGCGGGCAGGGCTGCACTTTGGGGTACTAACAGCACACAAACGCCTGGGTTAGCAGGTTGCACAATCAGGTATTTCACTTCTGTGTTTGTGTCTGGAGCAAACCTTGACATCTCACCTCTCATTGCTGTGTGTATTGGTTCCCAGACACTTCATTTTTAGATCCTCTTTCTATTAGGAGGGAAAAAGAACGTTAAGTATAAAAGCACCCCCAGCAGCGATGCTCATTCAGTGCCTCTGAAGGCTGGAGGGCTGCTCGTGGCTGGGTGACACTCGGAGGGGACCGCCTCAGGTTCGGGAATGATAGCATCCCACGGGGGGTCCACAGTGAAGACTCTGCCCCACTCCACTGTGGAAAGCCTTACCAGCCCTTAGTTTCACTTCAGCTTTGCGTCATTTCCTGAAAAATAAAATGGAGACCACAAATTCTTTCATGGTTAGAGGAATGAGACAACCCGTTTGTGACGTGACCCCGCTGGGACTCGGAAGAGACCAGGACGATTTCTAGGGGAAGCAGTAGCACACTCATGTGCTTTGTTCTCCTCTTTTGTTTTCCTGCATTTTTAACAAGAAAAAAAGCCATTTTTAACATACAGCCTGTTCATCCTCCTGCTGTGTGGCCCGGGTGCCCACCTCATCATGCCCGATGGGTGGTTCTACCCTTCCCCACTCCACTCTCATTCCTGCATGGCATTGTGTCAGGTTAAAAGGGAAAAGGAGAAGGCCAGGCAGCATGGCTCACACTTGTAATCCCAGCACTTTGGGAGGCCGAGGCAGGAGGATCACCTGAGGTCAGGAGTTTGAGACCAGTCTGGCCAACATGCCAAAACCCTGTCCCTACTAAAAAAACAAAAATCATCCAGGCGTGGTGGCACGTGCCTATAATCCCAGCAACTTGGGAGGCTGAGGCAGGAGAATCCCTTGAACCTGGGAGGTGAAGTTTGCAGTGAGCCGAGCTCGTGCCATTATACTCCAGCCTGGGCAGAGCAAGACTCTGTCTCCAAGAAAAAAAAAGAGGGAAAAGGAGGCAGAGAGAGAATTCCACGGCTAGTTGGGGCTCTAGTTGTGAGTCTGTCTTTTTTATTTTTAGACTCAAGGAAGCCTCCTGGTTTCTTAGAGCTGGGTGGTTTTATGTCTTGCTCAGGAGGTCATTTCACAGCTTTTAGGGCTCCAATACATTGACTGTCACAGCAGCTGGGGGGAAGGGGTAGCTACCAGCTTTAGTAAGAACTCAGAGCCCTGCCCTGAGCCTACCTGAGGGTCCTTACAGTAGGAGGATGCCCCTCATGATGCCAGCCCGTGCCCTCATGCTTATGTCGCCTCCAGGTCCGCAAAATTCTGGACCTGGTACAGAGCAAGGGCGAGGAGGTGTCCGAGTTCTTCCTCTACTTGCTCCAGCAACTCGCAGACGCTTACGTGGACCTCAGGCCTTGGCTGCTGAAGATCGGCTTCTCCCCTTCCCTGCTCATTCAGAGCAAAGTCGTGGTCAACACTGACCCAGGTAGGAGGCAGCCCCAGCGAGACCACAGGCACCAGTGCAAACAGGGCCTGGGGTTTGAAAACAGCTGGGCCAGCCCTGAGTGCCACCTCAGGAAGCAGGCCCAGGTGCTATTTTGATTTTAGAAAGGAACAGCTGAACCCTGTCACCCACGTGCAGCCCAGGTGACCACTACTGAACGGCCCACACTTTGATGGTCTGTTTTATAGAGGGGCCTGTAGACGTGTGGGTATGGCCTCTGTTCTGACCCCTTGCTTTCTTCCTATTCTGACATATGTAGACATTTTAATGGCTGCACAAATTCAAGGTTGTATTTTTTTTTCTTTTAAAAAAAATCTTTAGCTGGACATGGTAGCACACACCTGTAGTCTCAGCTACTGGGGAGGCTTAGGCAAGAGGACTGCTTGAGCCCAGGAGTCTGAGGCTGCAGCGAGCCATGATTGTGCCACTGTACTCCAGCCTGGGTGACAGAGTGAGACCCTGTCACTAAAAAAAGGAAAGAAAAAGCCTTGCCAGGTTTGATTCTAGGCAAAGTATTCTTCCGTCACCCTTGGGTGCCAGTCCTTATTTCCAAAGCACAGTAGGAGACCCCATTAGTTAATTGATTAGTTCAATAAGAATTTTTTGCTAAACCCACCACATCCCAATATCCTACCCTGTGCTGAATGTCAGGGAGACAGTGGTGAGCAGGCACAGATAGGGTTCCCACCCTCAAGGAGCTTTGAATCTGCTGGAAGAGCTCTCACAAATGTGTCGTTGCCAATGGCTGTCAGCACAGCAGCAGTCCAAGGCATGTGAGAACGTATCACTGGGGCGAGGATCTGCTTTGGGGCAGGAGTCTTCTTTCCCTGCTTTTGAGCTCTCCACTTTGAGTCAGCTGTTGGTAACATACCGGCACCAAGGACCCAAATCCTGCCTTTTAAAGAATCCAATGTGCCCTTGGAAATGGAAGCACAGGACAGGTGTGTGTTTTGGGGAAGCAAGGCCAGCCGGCAGTGCCAGGGCCTGCAGGTGCTTGCCAGCCACTGCCAGCTTCTGGCTCTGTCTGCTCCTTCCTGCCTCCCTGTGTTTTCTTCCCCCATGAGAAAAGGGGAAATATTCCCATGAGGAATCATTCTTTTGAAAGACTTCTCTGTTGGTTCCGTTAGCCAGCTACTTTACTAGCTTTTAAAGTGTAATTCACTCTACAAGAAGCCTCACACAAAAGACTGCATATTGTATGATTCTATTCCTATGAAATGTCCAGAAGAGGTAAATATATAGCTGAAGCAAATCAGTAGTTGCCTACAACCCAAGAATTGGCTGCAAATGGTTCCAGAAAACTCTGGGAAGATGATGGAGATGTTCTAGAACTGGACTGTGGTGAAGTTTGCACAACTTCTTAAATTTACTAAAAATTATTGAAGAGTATATAATACTCCCTGGCACTTTGGGAGGCCAAGGCAGGTGGATCGCTTGAGCCCAGGGGTTTGAGATCAGCTTGGCCAACGTGGGGAGACTCCATCTCTACAAAAAATACAAAAATTAACTGGGCATGGTGGCATATGCCTGTGGTCCCAGCTACTTGGGAGGCTGAGGTGGGAGGATTGCTTGAGCCCGGGAGTTGGAGACTGCAGTGAGCTATGATTGGGTCACTGCACCCCAGCCAGAGGGACAGAGCAAGACCCTATCTCTAACAACAAAAATGCGGTGTTGATGGGGGCTGGCCTGGCCCTCAAGTGCGAGGGGCTTCAGCGTTCAGCTGCAGTTCAATGACAATATCATGCAGAGGAATAAGGAGGGCTTGTCTCAGACACTGGTCCCAGCTGAAGTCTACCACCTTCTGTCTGGCTAAATCTGAGGTCAAGCAGAGGGATCAAAGCCCAGGGCCCGCAGGGTCAGGAAAGCTGGGTCTGTGACATGCCCCAGGGCCTGCATCTGAGGATCTGAGGAGTGTCTGTGCTGGCCTGAGGGTCCAGGTTGTGAATTCTGTTTGCACACTTGCCTCTCCTCTTTGAGACCTCCCTGTTTGATGCTGTTTCTGCCTCTCTCTCTCACTGTGCCGCTGTGCCCTGCCATCCCTCCCTCCAGTGAGCAGGTACACCCAGCAGCTGCGACACCACCTGGGCCGTGATTCCAAGTTCATGCTGTGCTATGCCCAGAAGGAGGAGCTGCTGCTGGAGGAGACCTACATGGACACCGTCATGGAGCTGATCGGCTTCAGCAATGAGAGCCTGGGCAGCCTGGGCAGCCTGGCCTGCCTCCTGGACCACACCACCGGCGTCCTCAATGAGCAGGGCGAGACCATCTTGGTCCTGGGCGATGCTGGGCTGGGCAAGTCCATGCTGCTGCAGCGACTGCAGAGCCTCTGGGCCACGGGCCGGCTAGATGCAGGGGTCAAATTCTTCTTCCACTTTCGCTGCCGCATGTTCAGCTGCTTCAGGGAAAGTGACAGGCTGTGTCTGCAGGACCTACTCTTCAAGCACTACTGCTACCCGGAGCAGGACCCCGAGGAGGTGTTCGCCTTTCTGCTGCGCTTCCCCCAGGTGGCCCTCTTCACCTTCGATGGCCTGGACGAGCTGCACTCGGACGTGGACCTGAGCCGCGTGCCTGACATCTCCTGCCCCTGGGAGCCTGCCCACCCTCTGGTCCTGCTGGCCAACCTGCTCAGCGGGAAGCTGCTCAAGGGGGCTAGCAAGCTGCTCACAGCCCGCACAGGCATCGAGGTCCCGCGCCAGTTCCTGCGGAAGAAGGTGCTTCTCCGGGGCTTCTCCCCCAGTCACCTGCGTGCCTATGCCAAGAGGATGTTCCCGGAGCGGGCTGTGCAGGACCGCCTGCTGAGCCAGCTGGAGGCCAACCCCAACCTCTGCAGCCTGTGCACCGTGCCCCTCTTCTGCTGGATCATCTTCCGGTGCTTCCGGCACTTCCACGCCGCCTTTGAAGGCTCACCACAGCTGCCCAACTGCACGATGACCCTGACCGATGTCTTCCTATTGGTCACCGAAGTCCACTTGAACAGGATGCAGCCCAGCAGCTTGGTGCAGCGGAACACACGCAGCCCGGTGGAGACCCTCCGCGCCAGCCGGGACACACTGTGCTCGCTGGGGCAGGTGGCCTACTGGGGCATGGACAGGAGCCTCTTTGTCTTCAGCCAGGAGGAGGTGCAGGCCTCCGGGCTGCAGGAGGGAGACATGAAGCTGGGCTTCCTGCGGGCCTTGCCAGAGCTGGGCCCCGGTGGGGAACAGCAGTCCTACGAGTTTTTGCACCTCACCCTCCAGGCCTTCTTTACGGCCTTCTTCCTTGTGCTGGACGACAGGGTGGGCACTCGGGAGCTGCTCAGGTTCTTCCAGGAGTGGATGCCCTCTCGGGGGGCAGCGGCCGCGTCCTGCTATCCTCCCTTCCTCCGGTTCCAGTGCCTGCGGGGCAGCGGCCCGGTGGGGGAAGACCTCTTTAAGAACAAGGATCACTTCCAGTTCACCAACCTCTTCCTGTGCGGGCTGTTGTCCAAAGCCAAACAGAAACTCCTGCAGTACCTGGTGCCCACGGCGGCCCTGAGAAGGAAGCGCAAGGCACTGTGGGCACACCTGTTCTCCAGCCTTCAGGGCTACCTGAAGAACCTGCCCCGAGTTCACGTCGACAGCTTCAACCAGGTGCAGGCCATGCCCACGTTCATCTGGATGCTGCGCTGCATCTACGAGACGCAGAGCCAGAAGGTGGGGCAGCTGGCGGCCAGGGGCATCTGCGCCAACTACCTCAAGCTGACCTTCTGCAACGCCTGCTCAGCCGACTGCAGTGCCCTCTCCTTCGTCCTGAACCACTTCCCCAAGCACCTGGCCTTAGACCTGGACAACAACAATCTCAACGACTACGGCGTGCAGGAGCTGCGGCCCTGCTTCAGCCGCCTCACCGTCATCAGGTGAGGCTGCCAGGCAAGGGGAGTAGGTGGGCTGGTGGGCCAGGCTGGGGGGCACCAGGATTGGCATCATGGACCAGGATCCCCTGGGACTCATGACCATGGGCCTTGGAATATCCAGACCTTTTCCCTCTCACGGGGCCAGAGGGCAAGGTGCAAAGCTTCGAGGCAGGTGGACCAGGGTCAGCCACAGCTGGGTGCCCTTGAACAACGTGCTCACCTCTCAGCGCCTCTGTGCCCTCACCTGGAAAAAGAAGATGCTCATAACCCTATCAATTATAGCCACAGTGACCAATGTTGATTGAGAATGGGTGAAGCGCATTACAAACATTACCTAATGGAATGCTCTTTACAACCCTATAACTTTAGGTACTGTTACCGTCTCTATTTTGGCAGATGAGGAAGTGAAGACACAGAGAAGTTAATAGCTTGCTCTAGATCACACAGCTAGGACATGGTAGTGCCAGACTGCATAAGGAGCCTTCCTTTTAAGATTAATGCAAGGCTCAGAGATAGTCCTCAAAAAATTTCCGGAATATGGAAGCTTTTATTACTGCAGACAAAGCAGACCTTGTGCTAATTGGCATTGGTGACTTTCTGTGATCAAAGCCAGCAGCCCTTCGCACTGCTAGAGATCTCAGTTAAAATGCTGACTCGTGATTGTTTTCCTGTTCCATAGTTTAGGGGAAACAGACGCCAGTCTGTTTTCTTCTATTAGCATTTCCTATATAAAATAAATCTTGTAAATCTCCACAGGGGGTTAAATTCGCCATTACTTGGCTCATGCATTTCTGAAGACCAGTAGGGATTTGGAACTGATTCCCAGTGCCTGTCACGCCAGTGTCAGAGTGTAAATTGCATGGTGACATGGGATGCAGGCGGCTGAAGGCTGCCCTAGCCTGGGAATTGGAACACCGAGAGTCTGTTCTCTGTACTCTCAGCGAGTGACTCTCCCTCTGTAGCCCTAGGCAGTCTCACACTCGTGTTGCCCTCTGTCCATCTTTTTTTTTTTTCTCCCCCAGACAGAGTCCTACTTTGTTGTCCAGGCCAAGTGCAGTGCCGCGATCTCGCCTCACTGCAACCTCCGCCTCCCAGGTTCAAGCAATTCTCAGCCTCCCGAGTAGCTGGGATTATAGGCACGCACCACCATGTCTGGCTAATTTTTTTGTATTTTTGGTAGAGATGGGGTTTCACCATGTTGGCCAGGCTGATCTCAAACTCCTGACCTCAGGTGATCCTCCCACCTCAGTCCCCAAAGTGCTGGGATTACAGGTGTGAGCCACCACACCCAGCCCTTCTGTCCATCTTTTAAAAGGGAAACCCCACACCGGTGTGGTGGCAATGCCCTTCCTGCTGTCCCCAGGTGAAGCTTTCCTTCACATCAGTGCAAGAAAAAGCAGCTTGCAGGAAAGCAGGAGGACATGGGCAGCCACAGGAAGCATGCCCTGCTCTCTGGCTGAGTCAGTTACGATTAGTTTTAGCTGAGAGAGAAAACCCCAATCTTGATGACTTACAAGCTTATTTCTGTCATGTAAAAGTCTGGAGATAGGTAGTTCAGGACTGGTATGGAATCTCCATGACCATCAGGAGCCCAGGCTGTCTTCTGCCTTGCTGCTCTGCCATCCTCAGTACCTGGCTTTCACATCTTGGCCCAAGAGGGCTGCTCAAGCTCCAGCCATCTAGTCAACACTCTAGCTATCAGTAAAAAGATAGGGCATGCCTCAATCTTTTAAGAAGACTTCTTGGCTATTACTAAGTATACTGCTGCTTAGATTTCAGAACTTAATAGTATGGGTAGAACTTAATCAGATGGGCCCAGATAAAAGATGGGGGAATCTATTACTGAGAAAGTATAGCTATTGGGAATGTCTGATAGCCTGTGCCATCTTGGGCTGGCCATGCCATGTACATTCACACCATTTCCCAGAACCAAGCTAGCGACTCTGAGAGGAAGGGTCCAGAGTGTCTGACTTGATCATTTTGATGTGGTCTAAAAATCAAGCCTTTACCTGTTCAGCCTTTTACTTGTTAGCAAGGTCAGCTTGTGGGCCTAATTGGGCCCATGGCTTGTGTTTGTGAGTAAAGTTTTATTGGAACACAGCCATACGCATTTATTTACTTACTGGCTGCTTCACACTACACAGTTGAGTAGTTTGACAGACACCACATGGCCCACAAAGCGTAAAATATTTTCTGTCCAATACTTTACAGAAAGACACGATCAGTCTCCTTTGCCAGCGGGACCCAGCCAGGTACAGTCGCTCATGCCTGTAATCCCAGCACTTTGGGAGGCCGAGGTGGGCAGATCATGAGGTCAGATGTTTGAAACCAGCCTGGTTAACATGGTGAAACCCTGTCTCTACTAAAAATACAAAAAAAATTAGCTGGGCGTGGTGGCATGCACCTGTAATCCTAGCTCCTCAGGAGGTTGAGACAGAAGAATCGCTTGAACCGGGAGGCAGAGGTTGCAGTGAGCAGTGATGGCGCCACTGCACTCAAGCCTGGGCAACAGAGGGAGAATCCACCTCAAAAAAAAAAAGGCAGTGAGACCCACAGCCTTTTCCAGTGGCAAGTCAGGGTTAGCCCATGTGTTTCTGGATGGGGGAAGGCTGTTGGCATTTTGGGTACAACAGTTCTTGTGAGACCTGCTCAGCACTTTGCAGGACACCTGACATCACTGGCCCTGCCCACAAGATGACAGGGCACTTCCTGTCATCTTGTACTTTAGTAGTAAAGTAACTACTAAAAGCAGCCCCTCATGTTTCTAAGCCCATGCCGTCCACTGTGTAGTGAGAGCCAGGCACAGGGTCTGGCTGACACATAGGCCCCCTGAAAAGGGGGGGGTGTCAGAGGTGGCTGGCGTCAGAGGTGGCTGGCCTCACATGTCCTCCCTGTGGCCTTCATGGTCTTGTGAGAAGCCGAGGACTGTGCTGCAGCCTCCATCGTGGGCTGGTGAGGGGTGGGTCTGGCAACCCCACCTTGGCCAGGCTTTGAAAGGGGCTATTTGGTTTTCAGAGAATTGCTGTGGCCATTCTCCAGAGGTGTCTATACCTGGGAAAACTCCAGGGCCTGAAGGCTTCTGGATCTTTGTAAGATTAATGATCCTTTATCATGAGTGCCTGCCTTGACTCATAATTTTTTTGCTGTTTTGTTTCAGACTCAGTGTAAACCAGATCACGGATGGTGGGGTAAAGGTGCTAAGCGAAGAGCTGACCAAATACAAAATTGTGACATATTTGGGGTATGTCTTTCTCCAGAACACTGGGCCAACTACCTAGTAATAATACAGAGCTGCAGGAAATTAACATTCATGTGGGTGCCTGGATGATCGGCACAGATGGCCCAGGGCTGGGAAGAACGGTGGACTGGGAGTTGAGAGTCCTGGGTTCTGTGCGTGGCTTGGCCAGTCATGAAGTCTTGCTGAGCCTCAGCCTCCTCACCTGTAAAATGGGGATCCCAGTTTAGGCAGGTAGCTTAATAACTGGTTATTGGGTGATGCAAAGAGAGAATGTAAGGGAATATGTTTAATAAATGTTAGAATCCTGTTTACGTAGTAGTCTTGACTATTACGGGTCCGTAATCCCTCATCCAGAGCCCTTGGGGCAAGACTCGAATGGGGATTCTGAGTGCATGCTATGGCGTGACGTGGCTCAGGGGTCTAAGGCTGTGCTCCACTTTCAAACACTTTCATATTTCTCCCGCAGAATGTATGAACAGTCAAACCAAGTGTGGTAAGAAAGACTATAAATAGCTCCACATCAGTTGCCGAAAGAATTGTGAGAAATGTGGGGCATTCAGAGCCTTTGAGGTTTTGGAGTCTGCGAGAAGGGACGGCGGGCCAGCCCCACACCACTGGTGGCTCTGTGAGCTGGAGTGCTTGTTCAGTTTCTTAGGGCCTCAGCGGCCTGCAGTGTTAAGGAGGACAGGGACGGGAACCACCCCGGGCCACACTCGGCTCCAGGGTTCTGTGCAGCCGTGGAACCCTCGAAGCCTGAGCTTAGCTGCTTTTCAACATCCTTCTGCTGTATTATTGAATTGACATTGAGCCATGGGATAGCTGAAAGGTAGACATTGAGAAGTTTCAATATGCAGAGAGAATATTTTCCCCTCAAGATGCTGAATGTAATCTTCCTTGTAAATACCCATCACCTGCCAGTCACCAAGCACCCATGCACCAGGGCTTTGCGTTATATCCTAAGATCCTCATAACCACCTTGCAGGGGGACTATAATCATTACCCCTCTATTACAGATGGAGAAACCGAGGCACAGAGCCCTTAGGTGACTTCTCCCAGGCCATATAGCTGGGGAAAGTGGTGGAGCTGGTTTTGAGCCTGGCTGTGAGACCCCAGAGCCTCGAACTCCCATGTCTGTGTTTTCCCCTTTCAACCTAGACCTTGGAAATCAGTAGACAGCACATGCTTCAAAAAATAGGGGTTATTACAATGACACTGGGAGCCATGAAGTCTCACGGCTGTGCTTTCTCTTGAAGTTTATACAACAACCAGATCACCGATGTTGGAGCCAGGTACGTCACCAAGATCCTGGACGAATGCAAAAGGCTCACTCACCTTAAGTAAGTGGGGTAGGCACCAGGTTCCTTGGTAGCTTCTCTTGGTCACCCCCTTCTGTTGTTCAGAGATTAAATGTCATGGTAAAGAGCTTTTATCCTAAGGCCTTCACTTGTCCCTGGGCCATGTTGGTCAAATAAGGAAGCCTCTGTGTGATCCATGAGGCCTGAATTCTGGAAGGGCCACCTGTCGTTGGTAGGGGGAAAGGTTGGCATTTTGATTTCATTGACTACTAGCCCGAAGAAAGGACTCTCACCCTTTTTGGTGGTCTTTTTGCCCCAAGGGAGTTTCTTGTCTGGTTGGAAGCAAGAACTTGGGCCTTTGCCCTCCTGTAGATGTGCCCTGCCCAGGGCATGACAGTGTGCCAGGTTTGGAGCCTCTAGTTCTGCTCTGACAGTAGCCACATACCTTGACCCTTGGCAGTCAAAGTGGGGCCTCCCTGGTCTGCCGAGGTAAGTCAATGATGCTGCTTTGGCCACTTAGAGGACCCCAGGGAGGGCTCAGGTCCCTGAGCTTCTGCAGAGACTATGGGCCATCTCCTGGAGAGGAACCCTGACTGACTGTCCTCAGGGTTTCAGGTCTCTCCCTGAGAGGGGGCACAGGGCATGGCTCTTGTGGGTCCCAGAAGAAAGTCCACAGTTCCCAAGATGGGGCTGGAAGGGGCTGTGTGCTGGGGAGGAGGGTGCCCCACGTTGGAGCCCCAGCATAGCTGGAGGCTGATTTTCATGACTCTCTCTGCAGACTGGGGAAAAACAAAATCACGAGTGAAGGAGGGAAGTGTCTCGCCCTGGCTGTGAAGAATAGCAAATCAATCTCTGATGTTGGGTGAGTAGAAGGGGACGAGTGTGTGTGTGTAACCTGCTGTGTGTGCGTGGGCGCCTGCTGTTCTTTCCATACATCAGGACACCAGAAGGACCACTGGGGCTCGCTGTCAGGGAGACACAGTGGAGAGCTTTAACCACACTGCAAAACTGAAACTGCGCCCATTACGCAGTAACTCCCTGGCCCCCTGCTGCCCTGCCCCTTGCAGCCACCCTTCTACTTACTTTCTCTATGGTTTTGACTACTTTCCCTCATATAAGTGGAATCATACAGTATTTGCCTTTTGGCGATGGCTGATTTCACTAGCATCATGTCCTCAAGGTTCATCCATGTTGAAGCATGTGACAGGATTTCCTCCTCCTCCTCTTTTTTTTTTTTTTTTTAAAAGCAGTGTCTTGCTCTGTTGCCCAGGCTGGAGTGCAGTGGCTCGATCTCGGCTCACTGCAACCTCCATCTCCCTGGTTCAAGCAATTCTGCCTCAGCCTCACAAGTAGCTCAGACTACAAGCACCCACCACCGTGCCTGGTTAATTTTTGTATTTTTAGTAGAGGTGGGGTTTCACCATGTTGACCAGGCTGGTCTTGAACTCCTGACCTTAAATGATCCACCCACCTCAGCCTTCCACAGTGATTACAGGCATGAGCCACCATGCCTGGCCAGGATTTCCTTCTTTTTTAAGGCTGAGTAATACTCCATTGCATGGCTATGCCACATTTTGTTTACTCATTCATCTAAGAACAGACACTGGGTTGCTTCTATGCTTTGGCTATTGTGAATAAGGCTGCTGGGCACTTGGGCATGCAAATCACTCTTCAAGGGACTGCCTTCAATTCTTTTGGGTGTATACCCAGCAGTGAGATTGCTGGATCACATGGTAATTTTTAATCTTTTGAAGGATCATGATACTATTTTCCACAGTAGTGGCACCATTTTCCGTTCCCACCGACAGTGCATGAGGGTTCCGCTTTCCCCACATCCTTGCCAACACTTGCTGTTTTCTCTTTTTGACAGTAGCCATCCTAATGAATGAGAGATTGTATCTCATTGTGGTTTTGATTCTTGAGGCTTTTTCAAGCTTTTCATATCATTATAATTTTTATTGGATTATAAAAGGAACACAGATAATTTTATTTGGAAAAAGAAAAATTATCTTCTCAGAAAATAATTCTTGTTAACATTTGAGCTCAGTTAAGCTCTCTCACTTTCTCTTTCTTCCTCTCTCTCTTTGTACTATTTTTTAAAAATACAGTAGGAGTCAGATTTTATGTACAGAGTTTTATCCTTCTGTTTTCATTTAATCTCATGCCTTGAGTTGTTTTCTACTTAATTAAAAATGTGATGCCATTCAATTGTATAGTAGATACATATATTTAAGTAAAACACTGAAAACTCTTATTTTGGGTTCCAGCAAGCCACACTTGGAAGGGTGTAGGCAGGTAGCTTGCTTGGTACAAATGTGTTCTTGAGGCAGCCACCGTTGCGTTGTGAGTGGGCCGCACGAACTTGCTTTGCTGTGTGTAGACAGTGTGCAGTGATCCTGTTAGAAACAGCCAGCACGTTTATGTCGGTCACACGCTTTTCTAAGTGCTTTGCATCTGTTATAACTCAGTGAATCCTCACAACAACTCCACGAGGGAACGCTCTAAGTATCCCACTTTATAGATGGGGAGACTGTGGTCCAAGAGACTACATAATTCCCCCGAGTTTGCACAGGTAGCAGATGGCAGAGCCAGGACCGGAGTCCACCATCTTACCATGCAGACTGTTTTAGCCAGAGCCTCTCTGGATCTGCAGCTCCAACACCGCAGCTCTCCACCAAGATGGCCACAGCTGCAGAGCTTGGTTGGGTGACATCCTATTTGACAGGAACACTGCTGATAGGGTTTCTGAAGGCACTTCCTGCTCTTTGTCTCCTGGAAGACTGTGTCTTCAGGAATGTCTCTGACCCTGCCCAGAGTTGAACAGATGCTGGGAACCCAGCACCTGCACATGACCTTCCCCTCAGGACTCTGCAGACCTCTGTGCTCTACGGGAGACATGCAGATGCTTTCTCTCATGAGTGCAGGTTCCCGAGCTGAAAGCTCTCCGAAGCCTGCAGTGAGGCGCCGTCTCTAACTGTGCCACTTGCTGATGGCCTCTGTTCACAAGGCTTCCCCTGCTCTTCGATCTTCCATCACCCCTTGAATTTGAAATCCAGAGCAGCCCACTCAGAGGCCAGTGCGGGGAATTAGTGTCCAGGCCCACAGCTCCAGGGACTGAGCGCAAACATCTGCCTGTTGAGTATGAATCAAGCTGTGGCCATTGGCAAAAAAGGTGTGAGCATGGCTGTGTTTAGGGGAGCTAACATTCACTGTCTTGTCTCCTCCCTCAGGATGTGGGGCAATCAAGTTGGGGATGAAGGGGCAAAAGCCTTCGCAGAGGCTCTGCGGAACCACCCCAGCTTGACCACCCTGAGGTAACTGTGGCTCTGCTGTCTCCAGGGGCCAACCTGGTCCCTCCTGGGTACTCTAGGTTTGCTGGGGAAGGGTGATTGGAGCTCCTAATAGGAGGAGGATTTGCATGTGTGATTTTCCTTACTCTTGTCAAACCTTTTATTGATGCATAAGAGGCCATCTAGTAAAGCACATTCTTCTTTTTTTTTTTTTAAGTTCTGGGATACATGTAGAGGATATGCAGGTTTGTTACATAGGCAAACGTGTGCCATGGTGGTTTGCTTCACCTATCAACCTGTCATCTAGGTTTTAAGTCCCGCATGCATTAGGTATTTGTTGCCCTCCACCCCTCGACATGCCCTGGTGTGTGATGTTCCCCTCCCTGTGTCCATGTGTTCTCATTGTTCACCTCCCACTTAAGAGAACATGCGGTATTTGGTTTTTTGTTCCTGTGTTTCCTGAGAATGAGGGTTTCCAGCTACATCCATGTCCTTGCAAAGGACATGATCTCATTCTTTTTTATGGCTGCATAGTAGTATTCCATAGTGCATATGTGCCACATTTTCTTTATCTAGTGTATCATTGATGGGCATTTGGGTTGGTTCCACGTCTTTGCTATTGTAAATAGTGGTGCAATAAACATACATGTGCATGTGTTTTTATAGTAGAATGATTTGTTTTTATTTTTTTGAGATGGATTTTTGTTCTTTTTGCCCAGGCTGGACTGCTGTGGCACGATCTCAGCTCACCACAACCTCTACCCTCCCGGGTTGAAGCGATTCTCCTGCCTCAGCCTCCTGAGTAGCTGGGATTACAGGCATGCAGCACCACTCCCGGCTAATTTTGTATTTTTATTAGAGACGGGGTTTCTCCATGTTGGTCAGGCTGGTCTCGAACTTCCGACCTCAGGTGATCCACCCACCTCAGCCCCCCAAAGTGCTGGGATTACAAATGTGAGCCAGCCATTAGAATGACTTATAATCCTTTGGGTATATACCCAGTTAATGGGATTGCTGGATCCAATGTTATTTCTGGTTCTAGATCCTTGAGAAATCACCTTAAGTGTTTGTTCAGCTCAGTGAATTCTGCATGGGTCCCACACCAGCCAGCCACTACCCCCCTCAAGACAGAGGACATTTCCAGCCCCTCTGCCATCCCTGCATGCCCCTTGGGGTAGGGGGAGGGTTTCCTACATGCAGATAAAACTTAATAAGATGCTGGCCAGCAGGTTCCTGCCCCTTCCGTTTCTTCAGGACGATGTTAGAAAAGAGGGACTCTTCCTCTCTATAAACAGGGATGCTCCTACCCAGCCCCCGCTTAGGCCGCTGGCCAAATCTTGGGGCCTTGATGTGTTCCGATGCTGTCCTTTCTGCCACTGAAAAAGAGTCCAAGAAGGTGGGGGCAGTAGCAGAAGAGACTTCGTCAGGTCTCACAGATGGGGTACCTTGATGGGGCCGGCCTTTGGAAGCACAGCTCACCAGGCCACCCCAGCTTCCAGCCCACGTACGGAAACCTGAGGCGCCTACCCCAGCCCACTGCTGTATGAGCTGGCCATGCTGATGGCCCATTTCCTGTCCGGCCTGCCCTTGTGCTCTCTGTGTGGGCTCTGGGGAAGCAAAACCTGAGCACTGCTGTCGCTGAGCAGTTCTGCATCCTGACTCAAGTGAGCCTGGGTGGGGGCCACGGCCAGGCAGAGGCTTCCCAGCTGTTCTGAGGTTGAAGCCAAGATTCAATGTAAATGTGTCTCTAATAATTCACCCAACTGTGTTGCTTCCTAGTCTTGCGTCTAATGGAGTCTCTACAGAAGGAGGAAAGAGCCTTGCAAGGGCCCTGCAGCAGAATACGTCTCTAGAAGTACTGTGGTAAGAGCTCAAGTCATTTCATTTGTTTGTTTTTCTGAGACAAGGTCTCGCTTCGTTGCCCAGGCTTGAGTGCAGGGGCGTGATCTCGGCTCACTGCAGCCTCAACCTCCTGGATTAATATGATCCTGTCCTCTTGGCCTCCCGAGTAGCTGAGACTATAGGCACCCACCACCACGCCCAGTTAACCTTAAAATTTTTTGTAGAGATGAGGTTTTGCTATGTTACCCAGGCTGGTCTTGAACTCAGTTCTCTCGCCCTGGCCTCTCAAAGCCCTGGGATTTCAGGTGTGGGCCACTGCACCTGGTACAGAGTCATTTTGAAGGGTTTGGGTCTCAGGAATTATCTCAGGGGCTACATATGGCCTGGAATCTTAATAGAAAAGGTGCCTCCCAATTGGAAAGGCTCTAGGCCTTTCAGTTAAGTTGATAACTTAATTTCCTCCTAGGGAAGAAAATAGCCACTTCCACAAGCATAATCAGGTACAGGAGGGGGAAGTGGGCTCCAGGAGCCCGGTCTGAGGCCTTGGCCTTCTAGGCCCCAGGAGAACCAGAAGGCTGGCCACACGAGTTGTCCAGGTATCCTCGGATACCTTCAGATGTGCTTGGCAGAGGCCAATTTCCATGCACTTGGTTCAAAATGCTCTCCCTTCCTCCTCTTCACCTGCCTTGCCCCAGACAGCCTCCTCTTTCCCCAGGTCTCCACATCAGGGTTTGGCCTTTGTGCTCCATCCAGCTCACCTGTCCCTTGTCACCCGAAGCCCACAGTCCTTGCTCCCTCTCTGTACTCCAGGGCGCTTACTAAATGGATGTGGTCTTCTGAGGGCGTTTTTTGTTGGTGTTCCCTTTTTTATGGTCATTCAGTGTTTTATTTTGCTTTATTTGTATTTTCTTTACATGCCTGTACCATAAATTCCATACAGGTGGCTGGGTGCAGTGGCTCACACCTGTAATCCCAGCACTTTGGGAGGCTGAGGCAGGAGGTTTGCTTGAGGCCAGGAGTTCGAGACCAGCCTGGGCAACATAGTGAGACCGCCCCCCAACCCATTTAAAAAAAGAAAAAACAAAAAAGAAAAAAAAAATTCCTCACAGGTGAGGGAGTTATAATATACTCCTCCCTATTATCTATTCATAGGCCAGTGCTCATTTGATCTTGCTAAATTAGTTACTGAGAATGACAATGTCATCTTTATGAGAAAGTTCTGACACTAGGCCTGCTGGCCAGTAAGTGCATCTTAAATTCTTTCCCCTCAAAAAATCATTTAACATTTTGAAAAGTCATATGTGGCTATTGGAAAAAATGTAAGACACTAAAGTCTTAAAAGGAGGAAATGAAAGTACGTCCCTTCATGTTTTCCAGAATAACCTTTCCTTTCTAGCCTTTTGTTCTGTGTATGTTCAAAGATATGCAAAATAGAACAGCATTCAACAAGTGGCTCTAAAAATATCTTAATCACAGATTGCACATTAATTTACATGTCCCTTTTAGGATTTCTCAATCTTGATGCTGTTGATTGAGAATCATTTTGGTCCAAGTGATTCTTTGTTATGGGAAGGCCATCCTGGGCATTGTGGGAGGTTTAGGAGCAGCTCTGCCCTGTACCTCCCAGTGATGAGGATCAAAAATGCCTCTGGACATGGCCAGGTGCCCCATGGAGAGTGAAATCATATGGATAGCAGTCATGTCAACACCTAGAAGCCCTCCAGTGCTGACTGCATGCCATGTGTTTTTCTACACCTTTTCCCTGTGTTAACTCGCTCAGCCTCACAACCACCCTATACGATCTATATTAGTAATATTCACATTCACCAGTGAGGAGACTCAGACCGAAAGAACTTAAGCGCCTTGCCCAAGATCACCCTGCTCACGAGTGATACAAACCTGCTCAGGCCGAGTCCCGAGCAGTTGTCTATGCTGTGCTCTTCTCCCTCCTCATTCTACCTCATTCTCCCTAAGAGCTGCACAATGAAACATTGAATAGATGTCGCAACGTATTTCATCAGTTTTTTCTGATTTAAATTTGTTCATATTTTACATTAGGAAAGATAATACAGTGTATGCTGCAGTGTATAAAGCTTTGTGTGTATATTTTTGCACACTGTAAATTTCTAGAAGTCTAATTGTCTTAAAGTGAAACACATTTAAATTTTGCACAGACACATCCAAACTGCCCTTCAAGGACTGATTTTTTTTTTTAATATTCTTTCTCTTCTATTCTTCTTCCTAATGATTTTTTCATCCAGTGGCACAAGTGGGTCCTACCCTATTTACACTGAGGAGCTTTGGTGCTTTATCCAGACCACTTCTGGTTTTAAGAACCATTGAGAGCCTTCCTGAACTTTCAGTCACTTAACTTGGGTCCCTCACCAGTTAACTCAGAGCAAAGTACTGACCACATCTTAATGTGCAGTCGGTGGCTGTTTCAGGTCTTCAAACTGACCTGGATAACACACTGTCAGTGGTGCTCAGGGGACCCTGAGACTAGAGGGGACCTGAGAAGCAGGCCATTGGCCTTTTGTTTTCTGTGGCACCCCATCTTCCATGAAATCTGAGGGCTCAGCAAAGGTGGAGAGGTAGGGTGGCCTCCTCTGCAGGCAGCCAGGCTAAGAAATAGGAGCTCCGGTGCAGGATTTGCATTAGAAATGAGTCCCATTGATCTGTAGGGCTGAGAGGCTGGGCTTGAAGCCTGGCTGTTTTCTGAGTTCTCAGCAACTGATCAGCTACGTAGCTGGAGAGCCCTGGGCTGGGCTCCCACTCCTGTGAACTCTAAAACACTGTCTGCCAAGTAGGCTCTCTTGAGTAAATACTTCCTTTTTTTTCCCCCCCTAGGCTGACCCAAAATGAACTCAACGATGAAGTGGCAGAGAGTTTGGCGGAAATGTTGAAAGTCAACCAGACGTTAAAGCATTTATGGTAGGTAACTCAGCCTTAGAATTTCACACTGTGCTACTTTTCCAAAGTATTTTTTGAGATAAAATTTACATACTGTAAAATTCACTCTCTTAAAGTGTACAATTAAGAGGTTTTTAGTGCCACCATCACCATCTGATTCTCAAATGTTTTCACTACCCCTCCCCACTCCAAAAAGCCCCTGTATCCATTAAACAGTCACTCCTCCTCCTCCTTCCCAGACCCTGGCAACTGCTAATCCACTTTCTGTCTCTATAGATTTGCCTACTCTGGGCATTTCATATAAATGGAATCAAGCAATATGTGACCTTTTGTCTCTGTGTTCTAGCATGTTTCATTCCTTTTTAATGGCTAAATGATAATTCACTTTAAGGCTATTTTGCAGTTTATTAATCAGTTGATGGGACATTTGGGTTGTTTCTACTTTTTCACTATTATGCATAATGCTACTGTGAACACTTCTGTACATGCTTTTGGGTGAACATAGGTTTTTATCTCTTTTGGGAATACACCTGGGAATAGAATTGCTGGGTCATATGGGAATTCTGTAACTTTTTGAGGAGCCATCAAACTGTTTTCTAAAGTTGATGTCCTATTTTACATTCTCACTAGCAATGTATGTGGGTTACAATTTCTCCACACCCTCACCAACATTTGTTATTGTCCATCTTTTTAAATCTAGTTATACTAGTGGGTGTGAAGTAATATTGTGGTTTTGATTTGCATTTCCCTGATAACTAACGATGTTGAGTGTATTTTTATGTGCCTACAGGCTGTCTCTATAGCTTCTTTGGAGAAATGTCTCCATATCCTTTGCCCATTTTAAAATTGGGCTTATTTGTCTTTTTTATTGCTATGTTGTAGGGGTTCTCTGTGGATCCTGGGTGCTAGACCTTTACTAGATACAGGTTTTGCAAATATTTTCTTTCTTTCTGTGGAGTTTTCCCTCTTTCTTGATAGTGGCCTTTGAAGGACAAAAGCTTTTAATTTTTTTTTTTTTTTTTTTTTTTTGAGATGAAGTCTTCCTTTTGTCGCCTAGGCTGGAGAGTGCAATGGCATGATCTCAGCTCTCTGCAACCTCCACCTTCCAGGTTCAAGTGATTCTTCTGCCTCAGCCTCCTGAATAGTTGGGATTACAGGCATGAGTCACCACCCCTGACTCATTTTGTATTTTTAGTAGATACAGGGTTTCACCATGTAGGCCAGGCTGATCTCAAACTCCTGACCCCAGGTGATCTGCCTTCCTTGGCCTCCCCAAGTGCTGGGATTACAGGCGTGAGCCACTGCACTCGGCCAGTAGTTTTTAATTTTGATGAAGTCCAATTTATCTTTTTTTTTTCTTTGGTTGCTTGTGCTTTCAGTGTCTTATCTAAGAAATAATTGCCTAATCCAAGATCACAAAGATCTCCACCTAAGTTTTCTGGTGTTATAGTTGTTTTCCCTCACATGTAGGTCTGCAATCCATTTTGAGTTAATTTTTGTATAAAGTGAGAGTTAACCTCGTTCTCTTGCACGTGGCTATCCAGCTGTACCAGAGCACCATGTGTTGAACAGATTATCTTTTCCTATTGAATGGCCTTGACACCCTTGTCAGAAATCAATTGACCATTAATGTATGGGTTTATTTCTGAATTCTCTGTTCTGGAACACTGATTTATATGTCTCTCCTCTGCCAGGACCATTGCTGTAGCTTTGCAGTATGTTTTGAAATCAGGAAGTGTGAGTTCTCCTACTTTGTTCTTCTTTCTCAAGATTGTTTTGACCATTCTAGGTTCTTTGCATTTCTTATGAATTCAGACTCGCCTTGTCAGTTTCAGCAAAAAGACTAGACGGTGCTACACGTTGTTTTTTCTTTGCTTTTTAGCCTGCAGAATTATTTTATCCCATTCCCTAAGTGCAGGCCAGCCCCTCCAGGGAGAGTAGAGCTAGGACGGGGCCAGAGAGTCTCAGCTGCTTTGTGCATTCCCAACCCGCACCGGCCTAGTGAAGGCAGCCCTAGCGGATGGATGTGCCTGGACATTGCCAAGCTTTTTGGGGTATTAGGTGCTCTCCTTCCTGGCCTCCTGCCAAGTCTTGGCTGGAGGCTGCCTTCCCTGCCTTCAACAAAGCCTAGGTGGTGACTAGAAAACAGCAGAGTGTGACCGAGTGCAGAACTCAGTGCCCACTTCCAGGTTCTATTTTTGTCCCTTTTGAAAGGGAAGGTCATCACCTCTGCCACAGAACCCAGGGGCCCTAGCCCTTGTGAGGTGTGGCTGGGAGTACAGGTCCTGGCTGCAGCCCAGCCACGACTGGTCCCATGTGCTTGGGCAGTAACAGTGACAAGAGTTCCCTTCCCTGGACACTATGCCTAATACACACCCTCCTCTTGAAATCTCACACACCCAGTGGATGGGGGGGCACTCTTACAGTTATTCTCATTTTACAGATGAAATAACTGAGGCACAGACAGATATGTTGATTTCTTCAAGGTTCTGTAGCTGAAAAGTAGGGAGGGAGGGTTTAAGAGAAGTTGCAACCGCTCTGCGATGCTGCCTCTCAAGAGGGAGTCCACGACAGCACTGGGCCCTTGTCTTGCTGGTAAGGTCTTGGATCAGTGCCAGGATTTCTAAGGGTCAGGTTTAGCAGGAGGCTATTCTACAAACAGCCAGGAGCAGGGAATGTCTCTGTGATGAAGTGGAGACACCACAGCCTCTTGATGCATTTATTTCCTGGTTGGGTTAGAAGCATAGCTGCCCAGGGGAGCATTTCAGGAGAAGCCTGGCTTCCTAGTGATTTCTGAACCCTTTGTTTCATTTGGATCACTGCCACCTAGAACAATGGGGTACATTCTCAGAGGCCCCATTATCGAAGCTTTTCCACTGAACCCCATGAGAACTGTTTCTCCCCCTCCCTCTTGCATGTTGGTGGCCTCTTGACTTTCAAACCTGCCTTGCCTTTCCCTAGCCACCTGGAAGGAGATGCCAGACTTCCTGTTCCCACGATGATGTGTTTCTTAGGA
Organism: Cacajao melanocephalus; assembly: GCA_963573385.1. NCBI lineage: Eukaryota > Metazoa > Chordata > Mammalia > Primates > Pitheciidae > Cacajao > Cacajao melanocephalus. Next base: position 12,951 of record CAUYLG010049971.1, on the reverse strand, counting down.
TTTGTTCAGATTGGTGGTCTCCCAGATATTTTGATTACGCACTTCTGCAATGAAAAATGCAGACACACACATCTGTTCATGTATTACATTACTTACATATGAATATATGTTTACTATTAAACAGAAAAATTTTTTAATGTCAAGCTGTCCTTCAGTGTATCTGATCTAGACACTTTTAGCCAGATACAAAGTCACATGGACTTGGCTCCTCCCCTGACCAACTTGTCTCTTATCCCACCACACCCTTACAACACCCTCATGAAGGGGGCAGATTTGATCCAGTATTACGGTTTGTATACAAGTTATGTTCTTCTTTCAGGCTTATCCAGAATCAGATCACAGCTAAGGGGACTGCCCAGCTGGCAGATGCGTTACAGAACAACACTGGCATAACAGAGATTTGGTAAGATCCCAGCGTTTGTCACAGTGATAACAGCAGTGACTGTTCACTCAGCACCACTGACTATGTGCAAGGCACAATGCAGGGTGGTTTCCATTTATTCCTCCAGCAACCCTGCACCATAGTGGGATTACCTCCGTTTTATAGATGTAGACAGAGGCCCAGACCAGTGAAATAAAATTGCCCAAGGTCATCATGAGAGAAGCTGGAATTCAGCCCAGAATGCCTGATTCCATAGTCTGTGCTCTCCTGCCCTGGGATCCCGCCCTAATCTACCTTCATTGGGTGGCATGAGGGAAGTAGTCAATGAAATGATTTCCTACTAGAAGTAAATCCCCCTGGGACTCGGCGATTGAGAGATGGATGTGTTGGTCAGGAGTTTGGAGCTCGTTCTTCCCCTTTTCTGGGTGTCATGAGACATTTTTAGGCTGACTGAACTGACTTATGCTTTGTCTACTTTTTTTCTGCTTCGAGAACTTCTTTTGCTAATAGAAGAAAAAGTTTGCTTTACTATGACATTGAGCTCCATGCCACTTCTTTGTTGCCTCCCATGAGGCACAGACACCCCCACTCAGCAGCTCCCTTAACAACTTAATTGCCTGGGTAAGCTGCGATTGGGTGGATGCTGGGAGAGGGGCCTTGTATTAGTTCTCATGCTGCTAATAAAGACATACCTGAGACTGGGTAATTTATAAAGGAAAGAGGATTAATTGACTCACAGTTCCACATAGCTGGGGAGGCCTCACAATCATGGTAGAAGGCAAATGAAGAGCAAAGTCATGTTTTACATGGTGGTACGCAAGAGAGCTTGTGCAGGGGAACTGCTCTTTATAAAACCATCGGATCTCATGAGACTTATGCACTACCATGAGAGTATGGGGGCAGCTGCCCCCATGATTCAATTATTTCTACGTGGCCTGTCCTTGACATGTAGGTATTTACAATTCAAGGTGAGATTTGGGAGAGGACACAGCCAAACCATATCACGCCTATGGCTCATGCACGATGTTCCAATAGAGACAACGGTGGCCATGCTTGTGCACCTGCTTCATGCCAGGCCCTGTGTTAGGGGCTGGGGATGCGGCGATTAATGTGACCAAAGTGCTGGCCGACCAGAGCTGAGCATGGAGCACCCAGGATACCTGAACCCAGACTCGTAAATGCTCTGGAAACTTCTTGTGAACTTCAGACCTTGAGACACTGTGCCCAGTGTGAAGCTCCAACCCACATGGAGACTGGCAGAGGGCAGAGCTGGTTTCTGGTGAGGGTACAGGAGCTCCTGAGCCCACTGTGGCTTCTCTGAGCTCCAAGGTGCAGTCCCACCATGGACCCAAACCCTCAGCTCAGTGCCCACTCCTCATTAACTATGTCCTTCCTTCATGACTGAGAAGATTTTCATAGTCAATTAAAAAAAAAAGATACAGCTCCTTGGCCAACACAGGCTCCTCAAACAGTGCTTTTTAAATTTGCCTTAGAACTTGTTTGGAACTTGTCAAAAAATCAGATCAGTTTGGTGAGTTGCAACCAACAATATTTAAAAAGAAAATGGAACAGAATATCAGAATGCAATGTGCACGATAAGGAAGTCTTTCATTCATCTTAGTTCATGCTTGCATGTGAGTGGGTATGTGTTTGCATAAGTGTTGGTTCACAATGTAAAAACGTAATTTTTTATTTTTATTTTTTATTTTATTGCATTTTAGGTTTTGGGGTACATGTGAAGAACATGCGAGACTGTTGCATAGGTACACATGTGGCAGTGTGATTTGCTGCCTTCCTCCCCGTCACCTACATCTGGCATTTCTCCCCATGCTATCTCTCCCCAACTCTCCACCCCCCACTGTCCCTCCCCTATTTCCCCCAAAACAGACCCCAGTGTGTGATGCTCCCCTCCCTGTGTCCATGTGTTCTCACTGTTCAACACCCACCTATGAGTGAGAACATGCAGGGTTTGATTTTCTGTTCTTGTGTCAGTTTGCCGAGAATGATGGTTTCCAGGTTCATCCATGTCCCTACCAAGGACATGAACTCACCGTTTTTTATGGCTGCGTAGTATTCCATGGTGTATTTGTGCCACATTTTCCCTGTCCAGTCTATCATCAATGGGCATTTGGGTTGGTTCCAAGTCATTGCTATTGTAAACAGTGCTGCAATGAACATTCGTGTGCATGTGTCCTTATAGTAGAATGATTTATAATCCTTTGGATATATACCCAGGAATGGGATTGCTGGGTCAAATGGAATTTCTATTTCTAGGTCCTTGAGGAATTGCTACACCCTTCCACAATGGTTGAACTAATTTACACTCCCACCAACAGTGTAAAAGTGTTCCTATTTCTCCACATCCTCTCCAGCATCTGTCGTCTCCAGATTTTTTAATGATCGCCATTCTAACTGGCATGAGATGGTATCTCAATGTGGTTTTGATTTGCATTTCTCTAATGACCAGTGATCATGAACATTTTTTCATATGTCTTTTGGCCTCATATATGTCTTCTTTTGTAAAGTGTTTGTTCATATCCTTCGCCCAATTTTGAATGGGCTTGTTTTTTTCTTGTAAATCTGTTTTAGTTCTTTGTAGATTCTGGATATCAGCCCTTTGTCATATAGGTAGATTGCAAAATTTTTTCCCATTCTGTTGGTTGCCGATTCACTCTAATGACTGTTTCTTTTGCTGTGCAGAAGCTGTGGAGTTTGATTAGGTCCATTTCTCTGTTTTGGCTTTTGTTGCCAGGGCTTTTGGTGTTTTGGTCATGAAGTCCTTGCCTATGCCTATGTCCTGAATGGTTTTGCCTAGATTTTCTTGTAAGGTTTTTATGGTGTTAGGTCTTATGTTTAAGTCGTTAATCCATCTGGAGTTAATTTTAGTGTAAGGTGTCAGGAAGGGGTCCAGTTTCTGCTTTCTGCACATGGCTAGCCAGTTTTCCCAACATCATTTATTAAACAGGGAATCCTTTCCCCATTGCTTTTTATTTGTCAGGTATTTCAATGATCAGATGGTTTTAGATGTGTGGCATTGCCTCTGAGGCCTCTGTTCTGTTCCATTGGTCTATATCTCTGTTATGGTACTGGTACCATGCTGTTTTGATTACTGTTGATTTGTAGTATAGTTTGAAGTCAGGTAGCATGATGCTTCCAGCTTTATTCCTTTTGCATATAATTGACTTTTCTATGTGGGCTCTCTTTTGGTTCCATATGAAGTTTAAGGTGTTTTTTTCCAGTTCTGTGAAGAGAGTCATAGGTAGCTTGATGGGGATAGCTAAATTACTTTGGGCAGTATGGCCATTTTCACAATATTGATTCTTCCTAACCATGTGCATGGAAAATTTTTTCATCTATTTGTGTCCTCTCTTATTTCCTTGAGCAGTGGTTCATAGTTTTCCTTGAAGAGGTCCTTCACATCCTTTGATAGTTGTATTCCTAGTTATTTTATTCTATTTATAGCTATTGCGAATGGCAGTTCATTCTTGATTTGGCTCTCTTTAAGTCTGCTATTAGTGTATAGGGATGCTTGTGATTTCTGAACACTCATTTTGTATCTTGAGATGTTGCTGAACTTGCTTATCAGTTTCAGGAGATTTTGGGCTGAGACAGTGGGGTCTTCTAAATATACAATCATGTCATCTGCAAATAGAGACAATTTGACTTCCTCCTTTCCTAATTGAATATGCTTTATTTCTTTTTATTGCCTGATTGCTCTGGCTAGAACTTCTCATACTATATTGAATAGGACATCCTTGTCTAGTGCCAAATTTCAAAGGGAATGCTTCCAGTTTTTGCCCATTGAGTATGATATTTGCTGTAGATTTGTCATAAATAGCTTTTATTATTTTGAGATATGTTCTATAGATACCTAGTATATTGAGAGTTTTTAGCATAAAGGGCTGTTGAATTTTGTTGAAGGCCTTCTCTGCATCTATTGAGATAATCATGTGGTTTTTGTCTTTGGTTCTGTTTATGTGGCGAATTACGTTTATAGACTTGCTTATGTTGAACCAGCCTTGCATCCCCAGGATAAAGCCTACTTGATCGTGATGAATAAGCTTTTTGATGTGTTGTTGCAATCAGTTTGCCAGTATTTTATCGAAGATATTTGCATCTATGTTTATCATGGATATTGGCCTGAAGTTTTCTTTTCTTGTTGAGTCTCTGCTGGGTTTTGGTATCAGAATGATGTTGGTCTCATAAAATGATTTGGGAAGGATTCCCTCTTTTTGGATTGTTTGGAATAGTTTCAGAAGGAGTGGTACCAGCTTCTCTTTGTATGTCTGCTAGAAATTCAGCTGTGAATCCATCTGGACCTGGGCTTTTTTTTGGTTGGTAGGCTATTAGTTGCTGCCTCAACTTCAGACTTTGTTATTGGCATATTCATGGTTTTGACTTCTTCCTTGTTTAGGCTTTGGAGCATGGAAGAGCCCAGTAATTTATCCATTTCTTCCAGGTATACTGGTTTATGTGCATTGAGATGATTGTAGTAATCTCTGATGGTAGTTTGCATTTCTGTGGACTCTGTGGTGATATCCCCTTTATTATTTTTTATTGCATCTATTTGATTCTTCTCTCTTCTTTTTTATTAATCTGGCTAGTGGTCTATTTTGTAGATCTTTTCAAAAAACCAGCTCCTGGATTTATTGATTTTTTGAAGGGTTTTTGTGTCTGTATCCTTCAGTTCTGCTCTGATCTTACTTATTTCTTGTCTTCTGCTAGCTTTTGAGTATTTTTGATCTTGCACCTCTAGCTCTTTAATTTTGATTATAGGATGTCGATTTTAGATCTTTCCTTGCTTTCTTGTCATTGTTATTTTTGGATCTGTCTATGTTATTGAGTGTATCAGTAGGTCATTAATTTTTATTGGGAAGTAGTTTCTATTATGTATATGTAATACAATTTGTTTTATCCATTCACTTATTGATGGACTTTTGAATTGTTTCCTTGTTTTGGCTGTTACAAATAAAGCAGCAGTGAATATTCATGTATTGTTTTTGTATGGACACATCTTTCCCTTTGGTGAATACCTAGAAATGTAATGGTTGGGTCATTTGGTAGGTGTACATTTGACTTTTTAAGAAACTGCCAAGCTGTTTTCCAAAAGTGGTTGTATTTATTTTAAATTCCCACTAGCAGTGGAAATACATATTTTGACATCCTTACCAACATTTGATTTAGATAGTCTTTTTAAAGTTAGCCATTCTAACAGGTGTGTAGGGACACAAAGAAACTTCTGGCTGGGCGCAGATATCAACTGTAGTGGTATCTTCTGTGGTTTAGCTTGTTATTTTAGTTATATTTCCCTGATAACTAATGCTCTTTAACATCTTTTTATGTACTTATTTGACATCTGCTTGTCTTTTTGGTTGAAGTGTCTATTTAAGCTTTTTACCCATTCAAATAAGCTTTTTATTTTGAGATAATAAATCCACAGGAAATTGTAAACAAAATATAAAGAGGTTTTGGGTACCCTTCACTTAGTTTCTCCCAACGATAACATCTTGCATAACTATAGTCCAATATTGAGACCAGGAAGATGACATTGGTACAATCCACTGATTGAGCACCTGTCTGAAATTCCACATTTATTCTACCACAGTGCTGCTCAATATATTATTGAGTGAAGTGAATTCCTGTTGCTTAATGAATTTAAGGTATAAATTAGTTCACTTTCTCCCTTTTTTTGAAACAGGGTCTCACTGTGTCACCCAAGGAGTGCAGTGGGAGCTATCTGGGCTCAGTGTAACCTCTCCTCCCTAGGATCAAGTGATCCTCCTACCTGTGGAACCACAGGCATGCACCACCATGCCCAGCTATTTTTTTGTATTTTTGGTAGAGTCGGGGTCTTGCCATGTTGTCCAGGCTGGTGTCCAACTCCTAAGCTCAAGTGATTCGCCTACGTTGGCCTTTCAAAGTGCTGAGATTACAGGCATGCACCGCTGGCCCAGCCACTCTTGTTTCTTTGTTTCATTATTAGCTTTTTTTGTACACTCTAGCTATGCTAATAATCGAATTATTAGATTAGGCTGATGATCTCATTTTCAACAAATTTTTTCATAATGTTTTCATTTTCCTTTCTAATTTTCTGAAGAATTTTGGGTTTAGTAAATTGATAGCTTGTTAACTCATTTTTCTTACAAAAGTACTATTTTTTAGTTATTGTATTATCAGAGTTATACATGTGCTTTGCTTAAAGAATCAAATAGATCAGTAAAGCTTATTCTGAAAAAAGTAGTCCTGTGACTCCAACTCTGTCTTACCTTCCTTTCTCTGCTTCTAGAGGTAGCTGCTTTCACATTCTTTTAGCAGTTTCTTTTGGTATTTGCCTTCATCCCTAGATAACATGCTTATACTGCTGTAGCTGTTATTTATTGACTTCTCATTATGAAAAATGACGTTTAGCAGACTTTAACTCGTAACTCTATACAGGTACCATTCTCATTCCCCAATATGGTTATATCATAATAGATTTAATGTCAATTTGTTTATATTATTATGATTGCATATTGTGCTATTCATAGCTCAGCCACATAGTATACTATACTATTTTCCCTTCCTTGTACAATTTAATATTGTTTTAAGAATGAATGTTGTTGTTCTTTGTATTTATGAGAATTCATTCTAAAGTATCTTTTAGGTGCCTGAATCTCAGCATTTTTGACACATCAATTCATCTGTCATCTTTGTTTTCTTGCAGACTTTCCTTTCTCTCAGAGCCTTCTAAACTAATCTGGATTAGTGGATACCTAGAGTGTTGTACATCGGTCATTGTGAGACCTCACTTTTCTGTCATCTTGAGTCCCTTTGCCTTTCTGTTATTATGTTGAGTCATCTGTTTCTTTACAACTCATTTTGATGGAATACGTCCTTCAGTAGCTTACTGATGGTAATAGGAGGTAAATTTTTGTGACCTTATATATTTAAAATTTGTCATTCTCCCCTCACACTTAATTATGGCTGGTTGTAGAATTCTAAGTTAGATATCATTTTCTCTCATAAGTTTGAAGGCATTGCTCTCCATTTTCTCAGTTTTCTTCCATTGTTGTTGAAAAGTCTGATGCCATTCTGATTCTTGATTCTTCATGTGTAACCTGTTATCCTCCTCTGAGTCTTTTAGATTCTTCTTTTTGTCCTTTGTGTTCTAATTTTTTTCAGTTCCATTGTAATCTCAAGGGACCATTTTCACATAGTGGTCTGTTGTTGACCAAAACATCATCAAGCAATACCTGACTACCTACAAATGGAATTGCTTGTAATACAGTAATTCTATATTTAACTTTTTGAGGCACTGTCAAACTATCTTGTACAGCAACTCAGCTGTATCACTTTACATTGCCATTGGTAATATATGAGAGTTTTTATTTATCTGTACCCACACTAACACTTGTTACTTTCTCTTTGTTTTTTTAAATTAAAACCATCCTAGGGGGTGTGAAATGGTATCTCTCTGTAGTTTTGATTTGCATTTCCTCATGACCAGTGATATTGGACATCTTTTTATGTGCATGTTAGTCATTTGTATATCTTGTTTGTAGAAATGTCTATTCATGTACTTTGCCCATTTTTTAATTGAGCTGTTTGACTTTTTGCTGTTCAGTTACTCTTTATATATTCTGGATACTAAAGCCTTATCAGATATAAGATTTACAAATATTTTTTCCCATACTTCTTCCTCCTCTTCTCCTCTTCTTCCTCTCCCCCCGTTCCTCCTCCTCCTTCTCCTCTTCTTCTTCCTCCTCCTCCTTCTCTTCCTCCTCCTTTTCTTTTCCTCCTCCTCCTCTTTCGTTTTCCTCTTCCTCCTCCTTCCTTTTTTCTTTCTTTGTTTTTTTTTTTGAAACAAGATCTCACTCTGTTGCCCAGGCTGGAATGCTGTGGTGTGATGTCGGCTCATGGCAACCTTGACCTCCTGGGCTCAAGTTAGCCTCCCACTTCAGCCTTCCAAGTAGCTGGGACTATGGGTGCATGCCACCATGCCCAGTTAAGTTTTGTATTATTTTGTGGAGATGAGATTTCACCATGTTTCCCAGGTTGGTCTCAAACTCCTGGGCTCAAGTGATCTCTACCCACCTCAGCCTCCCAAAGGGTTGGGATTACAGGCATGAGCCACTTGGCTTGGCCTCACTTTCTTGATGGTGCCCTTTGGTGCACAAAAGTTTTTAATTTTGACCAAGTTGTATTGATTGAGTTCTTTTGTTGCTTGTGCTTTTACTATTAAGAATCTATTGCCAAATCTGAAGTCGTGACAGTGCACTCCTATTTTGACTTCTAAGAGTTTTATGCTTTTGGCTCTTATATTTAGGTTGTTGATCCTTTTTGAGTTAATTTTTGTATATGATATGAAGAAGGGGTTCAGCTTCATTCTTTTGCATGTGATAATCCACTTGTCCCAGTACCATTTGTTGAAGGAATTATTCTTTTTTAATTTAAAGTCTTGGCCGGGCATGGTGGCTCATGCATGTAATCCAAGCACTTTGGAGGCCAAGGTGGGTGGATCACCTGAGGTCAGGAGTTCAAGACCAGCCTGACCAACATGGTGAGACTCCGTCTTTATTAAAAATAAATAAATAAATAAAGTCTTAGTACCCTTGTAAAAAATCAATTGGCCATAGATATTTGGGTTTATTTCTGAACTCTCAGTTCTGTTCCATTGATCAGTACATCTCTTCTTATGCTAGCACTACACTGTTTTGGTTACTGTTCCTTTGTAGTAAGTTTTAGAGTATGAATTCTACTTTGTTTTCTTTTTCAATGTTATTTTGGCTGTTCAGAGAATATTCTGGGCCCCTTGCATTTCTGTATAAATTTGAGGATTGGCTTTTCCATTTCTACAGAAAAGGCCATTGAAATTTTGGTAGGGATTGGGTTGTACATTACTTTAGAGAGTACTGCATGTTAACATTATTGTTTTTCAATCCATGAACACAGGAAGTCTTACCCCTTATTCAGGTCTTCTTTAGTTTCTTTCAGCAATGTTATGTAGTTTTTAGTGTACAAGTGTTTTTTTTTTTTCTTTTTTCTTTTCTTTTTTATTTTTAAGATGTGGTTTCACCATGTTGGTCAGGCTGGTCTTGAACTCCCAACCTCAGGTGATCCACCCACCTTGGCCTCCAAAGTGCTTGGATTACAGGCGTGAGCCACCACGCCCAGCCAGTGTACAAGTCTTTGATTTCCTTTGTTAAATTTATTCCTGAGTATTTTATTCCTTTGGAGGTTATTGTAAATGGAATTTTCTTAATTTCCTTTTCAGATTGTTTATTGCTTGCATATAGAAACACAACAGAATTTTGTGTTGATGTTTTACCCTTCACCTTTAATTAATTCATTTATTAGCCAAAGTTTTTTTGTAGATCTTATGGGTTTTACTATATATAGAATCATGTCTTCTGCAAGTAGAAATAGTTTTACTTCTTCCTTTCCAATTTGGATGTCTTTTAATTTCTTGATTGCCCTGGGTAGGACTCCCAGCATAGTATTGAAAAGTAGTGGTGAGAGTATGCATCCTTATCTTGTTCCTCATCTTAGGGGGAAGGCTTTGTTTTACACCACTATGATGTTAGCTGTGGGCTTTTCATAAACGCCCTTGGTCATGTTAAGGAAATTTCCTTCTGTTCCTAGTTTGCTGAGGTTTTTGTTTGTTTCAGTCTTAAAAAGATGTTGAATTCTGTCAAATGCTTTTTCTGTCTGTTGAGGTAATTGTGTGGGTTTTTGTTTTGTTTTTTTGAGATGGAGTCTCCCTCTTGTTGTCCAGGCTGGAGTGCAATGGCTCACTGCAACCTCCGCCTCCCAGGTTCAAGTGATTCTCCTGCCTCAGCCTCCCAGGTAGCTGGGATTACAGGCATGCACCACCATGCCCAGCCACTTTTTGTATTTTTAGTAGAGACGGGGTTTCTCCATGTTGGTCAGGTTGGTCTCGGAACTCTTGACCTCAGGTGATCTGCCCGCCTTTGCCTCCCAAAATGCTGGGATTACAGGTGTCAGCCAGTGCGCCTGACATTTTTTTTTTTTTTGAGGCAGAGTCTCACTTTGTCATCTAGGCTGGAGTGCAGTGATGTGACCTTGGCTCACTGCAACCTTTGCCTACCCGGGTAAAGTGATTTTCCTGCCTTAGCCTCCCGAGTAGCTGGGATTAGAGACACCTGCCAACACGCCTGGCTAATTTTTGTATTTTTAGTAGAGACAGGGTTTCACCATTGGCCAGGCTGGTCTCAAACTTCTGACCTCAAGTGATCCACCTGCTTCGGCCTCTCAAAGTGCTGGGATTACAGGCATGTACCACTGCGCCCAGTCCCTGGTTGTGTGGGGTTTTTTCTTCACTCTATTAATGTGGTATATTATATTGTATAGTTGATTTTCAGGTGTTGAGCCACCCTTGCATTCCTGGGATAAATCACATTTGGTCTTTTTAATGTGCTCTTGGATTCAATTTGCTAGTATGTATTTTGTTGAGGATTTTTGTGTTTATATTCATATGGGATATTGATCTGTAGTGCCTTGCTTTGGTATCAGGAAAATACTGGCCTCATAGAATGTGTTAGGGAGCATTCCCTCTATTTTTTGGAAGAGTTTAAGAAGGAGTGCTATTAATTCTGTCTAACTGTTAGAACTGACCAGTGAAGCCATCTGTTCCTGGGAGAATTTTGTATATGATTCAGTCTCTACTGGTTAGAGGTCTGTTGTGATTTTCTTTTTCTTCTGAGTCAGTTTTGGTAATCTCTGTGTTTCTAGGAGTTTGCTCATTTCTTCTAGATTTTTAATTTGTTGGTGTATGATTGTTCCTAGTCATCATCTTTTTTTTTTTTTGAGATGGAGTCTCACTCTGTTGCTCAGGCTAGAGTGCAGTGGTGCCGTCTCGACTCACTGCAACCTCTGCCTCCTGCCTCAGCTTCCCGAGTAGCTGGTACTACAGGAATGCACTACCACACCAGGCTAATTTTTGTGTATTTTAGTAGAAATGCAGTTTCACCATGTTGGCCTGGCTGATCTTGAACTCCTGACCTCAAGTGATCCTCCTGCTTCAGCCTTCTAAAGTGTTGGGATTACAGGCATGAGCCACCACGCCCAACCCTGTTCATAGTATTCTTTTTATCATAGTATTCTCATACATATTTTTGCCAACACCAGTTGTAATACATTCTAACAAAAGCCACTTACATTGTTTTGAAGTAGTTTTTTTTTTTTTTTTTTTTTTTTTGAGATGGAGTTTCACTCTTGTTGCCCAGGCTGGAGTGCAGTGGTGTGATCTCAGCTCACTACACCCTCCGCCTCCTGGGTTCAAGCAATTCTTCTGCCTCAGCATCCTGACTAGCTGGGATTACAGGTGCCTGCCACCATGCCCAGCTAATTTTTTTTTGTATTTTTAGTAGAGATGGGGTTTCACCATGTTGACCAGGCTTGTCTCGAACTCCTGATCTCAGGTGATCCTCCTGCGTCAGCCTCCCAAAGTGCTGAGGTTACAGACGTGAGCCACCGTGCCTGGCCTTTTTTTTTTTTTTAAATTTAAAGTTCTTGGGTACATGTGCAGGGTATGGAGCACATAGGAAAATGTGTGCCATGGTGGTTTGACACACCTATCAAGCCATCACCTAATTGTTAATTAAGCCCAGTATGCATTTGCTATTTTTCCTGATGCCCTCCCTCCACCACTACCCCTACCCTCAGACAGGCTCCGGTGTGTGGTGTTCCCCTCCCTGTGTTCATGTGTTCTCATTGTTCAGCTCCTATTTATATGTGAGAACATGTGGTGTTTGATTTTCTGTTCCTGCATTAGTTTGCTGAGGGTAATGACTTCCAGCTCCATCCATGTTCCTGCAAAGGACATGATCTCATTTTTTTTTTTATGTCTGCACAGTATTCCATGGTGTGTATATACTAAATTTTCTTTATACAGTCTGTCATTGATGGGCATTTGGGTTGATTCTGTGTCTTTGCTATTGTGAATAGTGCTGCAGTAAACATACGCGTGCATGTACCTTTATAATAGAATGATTTATATTCCTTTGAGTAATGGGATTGCTTGGGCAAATGGTATTTCTGGTTCTAGGTCTTTGGGGAATTGCCCTACTGTCTGCCACAATGGTTGAACTAATTTACATTCCTACCAACAGTGTAAAAGTATTTCTGTCTCAGCCTCACCAACATCTGTTTTTTCTTGACTTTTAAATAACTGCCATTCTTGGCTGGGTGTGGGGGCTTACGCCTGTAATCCCAGCACTTTGGGAGGCTACGGTGGGCGGATCACTTGAGGTCAAGAGTTGGAGGCCAACCTGGCCAACATGACAAAACCCCATCTCTACTAAAAATAAAATAATTAGCTGGGTGTTGTGGTGCATGCCTGTAGTCCCAGCTACTTGGGAGGCTGAGGCAGGAGAATCACTTGAACCCAGGAAACAGAGGTTGCAGTGAGCTGAGATCATGCCACTGCAGTCTAGCCTGGGTGACAGAGACTCCATCTCAAAATAATAATAATAATAATAATAATAATAATAATTGCCATTCTGACTGGTTTGAGATGGTATCTCATTGTGGTTTTGATTTGCATTTCTCTGATGATCAGTGATGTTGAG